>JAFEMH010003286.1:0-275558 GCA_022495995.1 Adenophora triphylla var. japonica | reverse complement strand
AAGGAGGATGAGGATTCTGTCCACAACACTAGGAGCCCAGTTTATACCTGCCTTAGACAGCGACCTTTGTAAGTATACTTCTGAGGTCTTTCCCTTTTCTTTTGAGATTTCTTTGCTTTTTGCAATTCGAGATTTTACGAGATTTTTTCTCCTCTTTTTCTCGGAGTTCCGGCTACCGCACCTATAGCCAGGCTGATCCGAGCGAACGACGGGTGAAAGGACATGTGCCGGTCCCTTACCAGGAAGGCGGCACACTTCAAAGCTGACGGCGGGCCCGCTGGAGCCCGGGCGCGAGAGAGGCATGTCGGGAGCACGGCGTCACACCTCATCGGCTTCGGAGTACTCTTCCCGGTGCCATGCCTGCGGGGACGGAGGACCCAATGCTTGACATGCTTAGGAGGCGGTAGCTGGGAGTACGAGCACGATAATGTCCATGCGTACGATGTGAGCGACCGGAGGACTTGATGAGGAGGCTAGCGTCTACGAGCTGAGAAGCGATGAAGAAGAAGAAGAATCGGAGGCCTAGGAGGTCTCTATAGTGGATTAGGAACAAAACAAACAATGAACACGTTTTTATGCACACTTTGTTTATTTTTGCTTTATTTGGGCGCCGATGGGCGAAAACATTGTATTCTTTGTTTTATTTGCTTTTCTATTTATGCTTTTATTAATTTGCATATTACTTGAGCCTCGGGGCAGTTTTTGCTTGGAATTAGGGGGGTGAAAACGGGGCCAAAATGATTTATAATGATATATAAATGCTTGGGTGACCTTTGAACATGTTTTTGTACGGGTCTTGGTTGAGAAAGTGGGGTGAAAACTCCCTTGGGCAGCAAGCTTTGGTTGCTTTGCAGATTTTTTGCGGATGGCAAATGTAGCCGTGCGGCATGGACACGAGGGCAAAATGAGGCCGTGCGGCTCACGGTTCTATGCGGCGGTTATTTTACGAATAAAAGCAAGGCTTGGCCATTTCATTTCATTTTCCACTTAAACTTGTCCCAATTGTTCCCGAGCACATATTGGACTTAAAGACACCATCTTTGGTCATTTTGCAATGGAGAAGCCCGTCAGTTGCAAAGGGAAGCGAGACCGTTTTACTGTCCGATCTTCAATCTTGGGTGAAACACAACTTCCAATTTCACAAGGGGCTGCTTGATTCTTCTTTCAAGATCAAGTCTTTATGGCATTTGAGGGATCTCCGCCCGATTGGGACCTTTTGAGAGCGGCCGGCAAGGTTTTGGGACGTCCCAGGAGACACGTTCTTGCTTTTCTTACAACGAGATTGTCCCAACGCATGAAGACTTCCGAGCCTTGATTGGGGGTCCCGAAAGTGAGGCTATATCGATTCCTGCGATCGAAGACATGCCGGTGGCGGCAAAGCTTGCATCTTTTACGCGAGATTTCTTTGGAAGAGGTGAGGGGATGATGATAGCCCGGACGGGGATTGACCTTTACGATATCCCGGGCGGGTTTGGGTCTCACGGCTATGGCTGCGACCACGGTAGCTATGGATGCCTTTATTCTCTGCATATTTTACGCTCACATTCCGCATTTGCGAGTCAGGTGGGGATCTGTCATGGTGGTCTCTTGGACATGGTCGAGAGGCTGTAGGCCAGTGGGAAGGACATCGTCCCACTTGGTTTTGGGAGAGACATTGCATGGCATTGACGGGGATGGCTAGGGAGACCATTTCATGAGGTGCAGGAGTCAGTGTGTCTTGACTTTATGGCTGCGGGGAGAGGCTCGGGGCTTTGCCGGGGCTTTGCCGACTCGGTGCCACTTGGGTGATTTCTCGGAAGGTGCAGAGGCAACGAGGACCGGGGAGTAGGCGGGAGGCTGATGATGGCTAGAGCTATCCACTTCGGACATCCGTTGGTGGATACCTCCTTTGGAGGTTGCGGACCGGGGAGGATATTTCGGGAGTCCTATATAGTGAGGGTTCCGGGGTTACGCTGGTCGTCCTTCTACATTCCACTGCTTGGTATCCGGGCGGTTCGGGGCCTTACGGGAGCCGTTGAGCGATTGGGAGGACATCCGGACCATGGAGGTGATGCCCATTGGATATGAGAGGATCCGGCCCGACTTCTCATTCTTCTCGAGGGCTTGGACATACACTTTGCTTTCCCACCCGGGGCTATCTTCGGGAGCGGGAAGAGCACCATCTTGACCACTTTGTCTACTTGGGTAGTACGAGAGGAAATGGGAGCGACTCGAGGTCATTACGGGGAGAGACGTCGGAGCTTTATTGGGGGCGAGGCTGCGACTCGAGTAGGACTACGAGGGAGGCGAGGCTAAGGCGAGTCGCCATAACCGGTCGGGTGACTGATCAGAGATATGGAGGCTCGATACAAGAGATTGTCAGAGGTCGCTCCTTTGGCGAGGCTCGGAGGGAGGAAGTGCGGACTCGTGCTCGTGTAGAGAGGGCACTTATTGACACGGGTTTGGTAGAGGCTCCGGTGAGGATCTACCGGAGATCGGAATGAGGGATACCGACATTATAGAGAAGAAGAGAGAAAGAAAACTTCGACGGGGTCGAGGTAAAGGAAGAAGACCAAAGAAGACTCGGCGAATGACGGCGCGGATCTTTTCTTAGGATTCCCTTATTGCCATTTTGCAAACACATTAGTTTATTTAGGCATTTTTTGTATTTTAGATCTTTGTAGCGGGTTAGCGAGTCAAGAGTAGGCCGTGCTTGAACTCATCAAGAAGTTTTTAACTTGTAATGAACAAGAAATATTATCTTAGAAATTAATCAAGACTCATTTCATGGAAATTCAAATGTCTTATTGCTTGGGGCTGAAATGCCCTTTTTATTTTTATTTATTGTTTAGGACGCACTTCATGGAAGCTTGATTGTCCTTTTTTATTGTTTAGACCGAGACCATAAATGGTTGCCTACGTTCCCCTTTTACAAGAAAGACTAAGGGGCTCGAGGTCTTCGTAGTTCATTACGGTGAACTATTTTTTATGTGCGGCCATTTGTTTTTGCCTAGACCGCCCTTTTTAGGGTTTTCGGCCTAGTGGGCATTACTCTTTTGCACTAAGATTTTTTCTTTTTTTTTTTTATGTGCAACCTGTCTTTTGCCTAGACCGCCCTTTTTGGGGTTTCGGCCTATTTGGGTATTACTCTTTTGCACTTTTTTTCTTTTTTTTTTTATTTTTTTTTTAGACATAGTATCTTGAGCTTATCACCGTTATTTGGGTGGACAAAGGGATTGCCGTCCAGTGCAAGCTTCATGGCTCCTCCCAGATAGTATCTTACACACCACGGGCGATCCAAGCGGGTTCCCATTTTCCCGGGGTTGTCTCACGTAGGGGCTTCACTTTCAACACTAAGTCACCCTCTTTGATGTCTACGGCCTTGACCTTTTTGTCCAAATGCTGCGGCCATTCGCCCTGCAGTAGGCTCGGGTGTGTTCCATGGCTTTTAGCCTTCTCTCATCAAGCGGGGGCCAACTCATCATGCCGGCTACGCAACCATTCTACTTCATTGACAACTTTGTTTTTCATTTTCAGGAGGACCCTTAATGGCCAGGATTTCCAACTCCTTTGGTAACCTTTGCTTCCATCCAGTAAGGTTAGGGCAAAAGGAGTTTCTCCTGTGGCATTACGACGGACGTTACGCCCAGCCCGAGTGCCAAGTGCGGCTTTTCGGGCCAATCACGACCACGGGTGGCCATTTTCCGGATGATCCGTTCGAGCGTCTTATTAGCGGCTTCCACGGCTCCATTAGTCGAGTGCATGTACGGGGACGACTTATGGCGAGTGATTACGAACTCGACGGTAACCTATCGCAGTCTCCTTCAAAGTGCGACCCATTATCGAAAATGATCTCGTTGGGCACCCCATATCTACACATTATGTTTTCTTTGATAAAGCGGGCAACCTTCTTGGAAGTGAGGACCTTGTAAGGACTTGGCCTCTACCCACTTGGTGAAGTAGTCGATGGCTACTAGCACAAATTCATGCCCATTGCTTCCTGCAGGGGCTATCTTCCCTATCACGTCAATACCCCGAGTTGCAAGCGGCCAAGGAGTCGTCATGCGGTACGAGGTCATGAGGCGGGAGATGGTTGAGGTTGGCAAACCGTGGCACTTGTCGCATGCTCGGACATGCCTTGGACACGATCTGTTTCCATGGAAATCCGGTAGTAACCCATTATGAGGATGACTTGCATCAGGGCTCTAGCATTCATATGAGGACCGCAGGGACCATTGTGGACTTCAGTCATCAACTCTTTGGCCCTTTCTTGAGTGACGCACAAGAGGAGTGGTCCTTGGTACCGCTTCTTGTACAGGTTGCCTCCTAGAATGACATAATGGGAGGCCAACCTTTTCGGGAGCTTGTAAGCTCTTGGCTACGACACCTTCTTTTGGTCTACCTTCTTCGTCTTTGAAAGTGACTCTCCATCTTTGAGGAGCTGGTAAATTTGATTGTACCGGGGTTCCTTTATAGGCTCGGGTCCCAGGTCTACTTCACAACGAGAAGGCTGAGGCTTCTCTTCTACCCACTCGGAAGGGTTTTATGGCTTTTCCCTCGGGGATCTCTACCAATGAGGCTAAGAGTAGCTAGGGCATCTGCGAATCTGTTCTTTTCCCTTGGCAAGTAGTGGAAAGTCACTTCTACGAGGCCCCTGTCCGATCAACTCCTCCATATGGGCATGATACCGGCTGCAGATTAGGGTCCACAGGTCTTCCATTTGTTGGAAATTTGGTTGATGATCGGTGAGTCTCCATAAACTTCAAGCTCCTTGACATTCCTTTCTAAGGCGGCCTCCAAACCCGGCAATGCAAGCTTCGGTACTCGGTGACATTGTTCGTGGCGGGGAAGTTGAACTTGAGGGCTATTGGCGTGTGCTCATCTTTCGGATCGACCGGTAGCATCCTACGCCATTTCCTCTTTTGTTAGCGGCTCCGTCAAAGAATAATTGCCATCGGTTTTTCGGGCTCAGTTGCAAGATCCCTTCAATGCAGGAATTGGGGTTCGAGGCCCTCTGTCCTCATTATTGGGAAAATTTGCCGGGTGGTCGACAACGCTTGACCCTTGATGGCTTTTACGGTCACATAGTTGATGTCGTACTACTGCTAAGAAGAAGGTCCACTTTGCTAGACGCATCGAGAGGGAAGGCTTATCAAAGATGTACTTGATGGGGTCCATTTTTGAGACCAAATTCACGGGGTGGGCTTGCATATAATGCTTCAACTTGCCGACTACCCGGACCGGTCTGCCTGTGTCTTTTCACATCTTCGAGTAATTGAGCTCACTTCCACTGCGGCTTCCGGTGACAAAGTAAATGGCATTCTCTACCGAGAGTCTTTCTTCTCTGAGCAAGCATAGCCCCAGCTAGTATCGGTGACGGTGAGATAGAGCGGAAAGATGTTTCGTCTATGTGGGGGCATAGAACCGGAGGATGTACTAAGTATGCTTTGATCGATCGAAAGCATCCTGGCATTCTTCGGTCCATGTGTCTACATTCTTCTTCATGAGCTTAAAGATGGGCTCGCACATAGTGGTCAGCGATTGTGAAACGGGCGATGTATTGCAACTTCCTCGTAAAGCTTTTGACTTACATGCAGGTTTGAGGTGGCCTCATGTCCATAATGGCTTTGATCTTTCGGGGTCAACTTCGATACCTCGCTCCGTGACTATATACCCAAGCACTTTTCCCCTTGTCACTCCGAAGGTGCATTTGGCAGGGTTTAGTCTCATGGAATGTTGTCTCAGCCTCTCAAAGAACTTTCGCAGGTCAACAAAGTGCTGCCCATCCCCGCCTTTGGAGTGGATTATCATGTCGTCTACATAGACCTCAATCTCCTTGTGGATCATGTCATGGAAAAGCGCGGCCGTTGCCCTTTGAGCAAGTAGCCGGCGTTCTTAAGCCCAAATGGCATCAGCGTATAGCAAGAAGTTCCCCACGGTGTGGTGAGAGGCCGTCTTTTCTTGGTCTTCCTCGGCCATCTTGATCTGGTTGTAGTCGCAAAGCCATCAACGAAGGATTTGACTTCGTAGTTGGCAAGTGGAGTCCACTCAGGATGTCTATATTTGGCAAAGGGTAATCGTCCTTGGGCCGGCCTTGTTTAGATCTCGGAAATCCACACAAGCAGCGCACCTTCCCATTGGCCTTGGTGACGGTCACAATATTGGACAACCATGTCGGATATTCGATGACTCGATGAATCCTACCCGCAGTAGCTTCTCAATTTCTTCTTTGACTCGTAGAGACCATTCTCAGTTTGATTTTCCTCAATTTCGCTTTACCGGCTTAGCATCCGGTGCTAGAGGGATTCCGTGCTCTACTATCCGAACCGTCTAGCCCCGGCATATCCCCGTATGACCATGCAAACACGTCGACGTATTCTCCGAGCGCATCGATCACCGTCCCGTGCTCAACCCCGGAAGAAGTTTCCAATCTCGTGTCTCTTTAGGTTCCTCGACAAGCACTCCAAGTTCACACTTGTCAAAACCTCCTCGGCACTGGGCCCGATTTTCCTCTTTTTCGAAACCCGCTTAAAGATTTCTTTAATGTATTGTTCATTTAGTGTGTTTGCATCTTGTTCAAATGATTCATTATTAATCGTTGTTAAGTTTTGAAAGTTAATTTATCATTTGTTAAGTCGGGCAATAAGAGGATACTCGTAAAGATCCGTCATTTCATTCAAAATAAGGGGAAAGATGACATCGATTACATTTTGATAGTTCTCGTGCGTGAGGCCTTCGGATGACTCGTAGGACTGGAATTCAAAGATTCCCGACTCGACTCAGACCGACTCGGACCCTACACTACTTATTGACTCGAGGGTATTTGACAAGGGTTGGACCGGGATCTCACTCCTTCTTTGCCGTTGCCTCGGGAGTAGCGCCTTGTCGGGCCGCTTCTCATTTGGCCGTGCATCCTGTGGGTCATAATTGCCTTTGTTGACACCATTTCCATGGGGAATACCCGATCGATCCGGCGGAATCTCCTTTCGAACTTAACTTTATCCATCTCGTACCTCCGGGCAAGAGGACCAGGCCAGTGCTTTCGGCATCCGAGATACAGCCTTTCTTCATCCCAAAAGTCTTCCGGCTTGTTCACTCTTCTTTCCACCTTTTCCCAAACAAAATGGCCGGACCGATCCTCGGGAGCAAGAAGAGCCATTACAAATACATTATGCTCATCATGGGTGATGAAGGGCTCTCAAGAAACTTTCATTAACATGGCTTCGTTTCACTTCAAACTCGCAATCTTCATAAGTGAGCCTTTCTTCTGTAATCTTGACCATGGTTACCGGGTTCGATATCATAGAAAAGAGGCCGAGCTCGACAACATTAACGAAATCGCCCGACTATGGGCCCAAACTGTCCTTCCATGGCGGCGGCATTAATCAAATCTTTCCACTTTCCTTGTAATTCAAAGATAAGGAACATTGAATTTCGTAATGTCTATGATCTCCGGATTTCCAAAATTGATCGCATTCGTCTCCCGAACTCGATCATGTTGACCTCGATTGTTAGCAGTGAAGAGGGTTCTTGACCACATTGGGACCCCGAGGCGGCTCCAGCTTTCCTTCTTCAATCAAGCGAGAGATTAGGAACTTCAGATAAGTGCAATCATTGGTTTTATGCCCATGATATTTGTGAAAACGGCAGTGTTTGATTTCGTCCATTCTGACACTAGGGTTCTTGGGTTTCCAGTTTTCCAAAGGCCTGATGAGTCCTTCAGCTACCAAACCGTCGAAGACCTTCTCTAGTGGCATTCCAAAATCTTCAGCAGTATAGAAGCGAGGTCTTGGCTTTGCAGCTACTTGGCTTGAATTTTGTCCAACCCTCTCATTCCGAATATAATTGACAACTACGACCGTTTCTTTTCCTTTTATAGTGACAAATGTGGCATTTGGAACCGGTGCTTTGTAGCGGTGGGAATTGGTGTTCTGCGCGGCCGGGGCCATGTTGAAGGCATTTTCAAACTTGGTACCAGCATTTACCATTGCCCGAAGGTCAGGATAATAGTAATTGCCAATTTGGACCCTTAGTTGAGGCTTTAAGCAAGATTGGAAGATCTCCATCTGTTCCTCTTCATTCAGTGGAGTCATCATTTCACTAAGCTTCCAATTCCATCTCCTGTAAAATTCACTCACTGGCTCATCTGGGCGCCGTAGAGTGCCTTGTAGGTCATTCCCGCCGGTTTCCCAATTCAAGTTGGCCTTATACTTCCCGTAAATGCTTCCTTAATTTGGTCCCGTGTGGCTCGGGCCTCTCGGTTTTACATGCAGGAACCATCTAAGAGCTGAACCCTTTAATGACAGCTGAAAATGGTCGGCCATTTGTTGATGTGTACAATCCTTGGCTCTCATGGCAAGAAGGTAGCTTTCAATATGAGTCCGGGGACAATCGGTGCCGTTGAACTTTTCAATCTCTGGCATTCGGAATTTTGGAGGAAGAGGGACAATTTCTTGGGATCGTAATCTGGTATGCCGCCTTTTTGGTGTTCAGTTCTGCGAACTTCTCTTGCGTGGACTTAACTTGTTCCATCAACCAAGTCATGTTGGGGTCGGGGGACGGTTTCGATTCTGAAGCTGTGCTTGTCGATTTGAGTGGCGGGACTGTGGGTGGCACAAAGGGTAGCTGGTACTATGGCTTGGGGGTCTTTGGAAGGGAAGTAGGTGTAAACTTGGCCTAGTCCTGTGTTTTCCTGAGGCTGACCAGAGGCATAGGAATTAGGCTCGTAGTTGCAGAAGTAGGAAAAAGGAGCCTCGTGGGATCCTATTGGCAAGGTTGGGGTGGAAGATCTGTTGTGGAAGGGCATAGATTGAAAAGGTCACTTGATTGATTCTGAGGCCTAGAAGTTGTCTGGGACGGCCCATACTGGGGAGAGGGAGCGAATCCCATGTGGTAGTGCAGAGGCCGCGTTGCGGGGATAGCCTGTGGCGTTTGTTCTCTCGTTGGTAGTGGAACAAAGCTAGGTCTTATCTGAGGAGGAGAGGGTGTCGGGACCCTGATGGCTTGGGATACTGGAAAAGACTGAAAAGGGACAGTCTTTGGCATAGGATCATATGTGGATGGAGGAGGGCATTGGTTATAGGCTAGGGGGGCTGAGATGGTCACTTCTGGAGTTTCATATTCTACCATAACCAAGGAACCGTTGGGCTCTACCACTATCTGGACCCCATGACGGTGAAGCGCATCAATGAGCATGGCCTGCTGTTCCTCATGGGCCTTACGACTGTTTTCCAAGGCTAAGGCTAGCTCTTCTTCCCTAGTCATCTGGTTACCCAAACTAGTATTGTTCTCTGTCGAATCGGACATTCTGACTCTCTGGACTGACCAAACTGAGGATTCTGGTGAACTCTGCTCCGAGAATTCCCGCGCTAACAAGTTGCCGACCCGGTGTTCTCACCCACTTCTTTCTCGCAAGGGGAAAGGGATAGGAAAGGTTTAGACTCGGGGTAGGTGTTTTGAAGGCTCGTGCAATATGCAAATTAGAATCTTCCGTTTACTTAAAACAGTGTCTTTTATTAATTTCTATTTGGTTGGAAAAGGGGGTTTGCCCTTCTTTTTCACAACTACTCTAGATCCTGGATCAGTGGGTTCCGTCACTACGTCTATAAGCCCATCGTATTCCACCTGTATTTCGACCTTCCAGGGTGGACAGCCCCGGGCGAGGGTCCTATAGGGCACGCGGATCCCACCGACCGAGAGTAAAGAACGCTCCTAACGGGTCTAGCGGGTCATAGGAACTTTCAACGCACGAGCAATGCGAATTATGGTCAAGGCTATACCGGGAAAGTCTCGTCTTTCTGCCTTAACGAAAATTTTTGGCAGAGTTTCGCTTGAGCGAATGACATTTTGACTTTCGGTAATGTCCGAGAAGATAATAGGCATGGGTCAGGCGGTAAAAGCCGGATGACACAGTGTCACATTGAACTTCGTTGCATACGCAGTGCGTGAGTCAGAATCGAAGTCAATGCCGGGTCAAGATCTTGCCAATTTTTCCTTGTCGGAATTTTGACAGAGCTTCGCTTGAGCGAAAGATCTTTTGATTTGTTGGCAAAGACTCGGTCTCGACTCTTACGCATTCCGTGCGGGTCAAGGTCAAAGTCAATGTCGGAGTCAAGATCCTACCAATTTTTCCTTGTCGGAATTTTGCGTAGTTCCGCTTGAGCGAAAATCTTGGCTTCCGTTATGAACTAAGGCTTGACCTTTACGAGGGTATGCAATCGGGCTATATGACACGGACTAGACCAAAAACCAACCAAAAAGTCACGGTTTTTTGAAACGTGTGACACCTGACCGTGCATCGTCGACACCGGCCGCCATGGGGAGGTTGGAATGATTCCGTGCGCGCCCGGGAGCATCGTAAGGCTGTCCGTGATCGCTACTGGAACCACCCCGGGTTTGAAGGACATGCGTGCAAAGTGTACAGGATATATCGGTGCGCGTAGTGTGCGGTCTCCTAAAAATGTTCCTTTTGAGTTAAAACAGAGATTTTCATAAATGTGTTTTTTAAAGGAATGATTTTTCGGGACGGGGAGAATGCAAAGACGTAAGCACGTAAATTTTCTCGGGAGCCCCGGGGCCATGGAGCCGAGTAGCCCCAAGCCGCTAGGATCGCTGATTAACCATGATTTTTCCCCGGTGGAATTGCCACCGAGGTCACCCGGTCGAATCCAGGGAGGATTGAGCCGTACGACTGCATGGATCAATTTTCAAGGTTCCACTCCTTTGCTATTTTTCGGGTTGTTTCCCGTTCAAAGTATGCACAGATTCCAAGATGCAAATGATGCAATGCAAGACAAATAAAGCAAGCACGATTAATGAAATCAGCGACGGGAGTCTAACCCGCTCAAAGGGAAAAGCTTTCTTTTATTTTTTCAAAATTTTTTTTTTCGAAAAGGGATACTGGTACGTGGGATTGTTAAACCACCGGTTATCCCAAGCCCCGGGTTAGGGAGCGATACAGGAAGGTTAAATGGTTTCCACCTATATACCAAGTATCGATTTTTGTTTTGAAAATAAAAGCTTTTCCCCTTTGGGATTTTCCCCAGCGGAGTCGCCAAACTGTGAATGTGTGCCCCAAATTTTGTGTATTGGAAATTCACGCGAGTTTGAAGACATCCGGTTTAATTTGAAAAACGGAGTCGCCACGCCATTTTGATTACCTCAAAACTTTGAAAAAAAGGTTTTATGGGTTCGGAGGTTAAGTTACCCCTTGGGAAGAACGGATCGTCGTTCACCCAAGGTGCCTTGCCGGAGCAAGTCTCCCAAGATTTCATTAATCGTGCTTGCTTGCGTGCTTTCTTGTGTGCATGTGTTTGAAAATAGGGGGAGGGAATGTCCCAAGTTGTCTTCCGGACGTACAAACCATTTATTGGTTGTCGCTCGGGATTCCTTGGAATTTTATGTATTCGGGATTATGATCCCGTCCTCATCTTGGACTTGTGATCATCGCTTTTTAACCTCGAGACTTGCGTGATCGAGAGAATGACTCTCTTTATAGTCACAAAATGAGGTTCTTTAGGAAGGAATATCCTTAGCCCATCAATCCTACACTTTAAGACGGTCGAGCTCATATAGATGCTTCATACTCGTCTTAAGTGATAATCGGAGATATAGGGTTCAAGGTTGTCCCTTTCTAAAGAAATTATGAAACCTTTTATGGAAGAAACGATGTAAAGATAGGATCTTTTACACCGGTCCGTTCCAAAGTTGCTAATGGGGAGATGGGGGAATGCATGTAAAAATGACATTTTTAGTGAAAAGATGACATTTTTGGGTTGCAAAGGATGCATTTGATTTAAAGAAGTGATCTTTATTTGCAAAGGATGCATTTGATTTAAAGAAGTGATCTTTATTTGCAAAGGATGCATAAAGACATGATTTTTATGCAAAGGATGCATTTTTATGAAGAAATTGGGATTTAAATATTCAAGGGATGCATGAAGATTGCATTTTTAAGAAGCAAGGGATGCTAATTTAGGATAAAGATATGATCTTTAATGCAAAGGATGCATGAAAAAGGATTTTATGTGCAAAGGATGCATTTTTATCATAAAGATTGGATTTTTATATGCAAAGGATGCATGAAGGTGGCATTTTTATGTAAAAATAGGGTTTTTAGGTGCAAAGGATGCACCTTTGATTCAAAAGATTACATCTTTAATGGCAAGGGATGCCTAATGCATGCAAAAGAGGAAAAGGGGGTATAAAGATATGATCTTTAACTATGAATGCCAAGTCCCAAGCAAAGATAATAACAAGATATGAAATGTAATGAGAAATTAAATCATATAGAGCAATTAGGATGCAAGTTTAGGGAGTGAGAGGTTACCAATGGTGGCCTCTTCTTCTTTGGGTGGAGCTAGGTGGAAGGACCAACTTCTAGATCTTCAAGGAGGAGGGAGGAGGCTTCTTGGCACCCTTTTGGCTTCCTAACTTCGCAGCATTTGCTTGAGTATAGTGTATTGTGTAGTGGTTGATGATCTTGTGTCTAAAATGGGTAGAGGAGGGCTCTATTTATAGGCAATCTGGGAAGAGCTAATGAGGCCGTGCGGCTGGAGGTCCTTGGCTAATGCAGCCGTGCGGCATTATCCCTTGTGACTCAACATGTTTCTAGAATCATGCAAGGTGGCAAATTCTAGAACATTTCCTAATTAAGAAAAACGTGTTTCTTAATTAGGAAGCTTCCCCTTCAGCCCTTAATTGTTTTGGAACAGTTCCGGAATATTTCCGGAACACTAGAAAGGTCCGGGAAATTACCGGGAAACTTACCGAAATTGTCGGGAAATTTAACCGGAAGGCATGAGCCAGATTTGGGTACTTACAGTAGGTACAATCATTGGTGTTATGCCCATGATATTTGTGAAAGCGGCAGTGCTTGGTTTCGTCCATCCTGACACTAGGGTTCTTTGGTTTCCAGTTTTCCAAAGGTCTGATGAGTCCTTCAGCTACCAAACCGTCGAAGACCTTCTATAGTGGCATTCCGAAATCTTCGACAGTATAGGAACGAGGCCTTGGCTTCGCAGCGACTTGGCTTGAATTTTGTCCAACCCTCTCATTCTGAATATAATTGACAGCGCCAACCGTTTCTTTTCCTTTTATAGTAACAGCTGTGGCATTTGAAACTGGTGCTTTGTAGCGATAGGAGTTGGTTGTTCCTGTGGTCGGGGCCATGTTGAAGGCATTTTCAAACTTGGTGTCGACATTTACCATTGCCCGAAGGTCAGGATAATAGTAATTGCCAATTTGGACACTTAGTTGAGGTTTCAAGCAAGACTGGAAGATCTCCATCTGTTCCTCTTCATTCAGCGGGGTCATCATTTCACTAAGCTTCCAATTCCATCTCTTGTAGAATTCACTTACTGGCTCATCTGGGCGCTGTAGAGTGCCTTGTAGGTCATTCCTGCTGGTTTCCCAATTCAAATTGGCCTTATACTTTTCCAGGAATGCTTCCTTGATCGGTCCCGGAGTGGCTCGAGCCTCTGGTTTTACATGCGGGAACCACCTAAGAGTGAACCCTTTAATGACAACTGGAAATGGTCGGCCATTTGCTGATGTGTACAATCTTTGGCTCTCATGGCAAGAAGGTAGCTTTCAATGTGAGTCCGGGGACAATCGGTGCCATTAAACTTTTCAATCTCAGGCATTCGGAATTTTGGGGGAAGAGGAACAATTTTCTTTGGGATCGGTGATACGGTATGCTTTGCCTTTTTGGTGCTCGGTTCCCCAAACTTCTCTTGCATGGACTTAACTTGTTCCATCAACCAAGTCATGTTGGGGTCAGTGACGGTTTAGGATTGTTCAATTCGAAGCAGACTTATCGGATTTGAGTGGCGGGACGGTGGGTGACAGCAGTGGTAGTTGGTACCATGGCTTGGGGATCTTTAGAAGGGAAGTAAGTGTAAACTTGGCACAGTCTGTGTTTCCGTGAGGCTGGCCGTGAGGCATAGGAATTAGGCTCGTAGTTGCCGAAGTAGGAAAAAGGAGCCTCGTGGGATCTGTTGGCAAGGTTGGGGGTGGAAGATCTGCGTGGCGGGGCATAGATTGAAAAGGTCACTCGATTGATTCGAGGCCTAGAAATTGTCTGGGACGGCCCATACTGGGGAGAGGGAGCGAATCTCATGGGGTAGTGCAGAGGCTGCGTTACGGGGATAGCTGTGGCGTTTGCTCTCTGTTGGTAGGGAACGAAGCTGGGTCTTATCTGAGGAGGAGAGAGTGTGGGACCATGATGGCTTGGGACATTGGGAAGGACTGAAAAGGGACAGTCTTTGGTAATGGATCATATGTGGATGGAGGAGGGCATTGGTTATAGGCTGGGGGAGCTGAGATGGCTACTTCTGGAGTCTCATCTTCTACCATAACCAGGGAACCGTTGGACTCAACCACTATCTGAACCCCATGACGATGGAGCGCATCAATGAGCATGGCTTGCTGTTCCTCATGGGCCTTACGACTGTTTTCTAAGGCCAATGCTAGCTCTTCTTCCCTAGTCATCTGATTACCCATACCGCTACTGTTCTCTGTCAAATCGGCCATTCTGACTCTTTGGGTGACAAAGGCGAGGATTACAGCGGCTGTCGAGAATTCTGCGCTAACAAGCCGGCGACCCGGTATTCTCACCCACTTCTTTCTCCTGCGGGAAAGGGATAGGAGAGGTTTAGACTCGGGGTAGGTGTTTAGAATTTGAAGGCTCAAGCAATATGCAAATTAAGAATCTTCCAGTTTACTTAAAACGGTGTCTTTTATTAATTTCTATTTGGTTAGAAAAGGGGTTCTGCCCTTCTTTTTCGCAACTACTCTAGATCCTGGATCAGTGGGTTCCGTCACTACGTCTTTAAGCCCCTCGTATTCCACCTGTATTTCGACCTCCCAGGGTGGACAGCCCCGAGCGAGGGTCCTATAGGGCACGCAGATCCCACCGATCGAGAGAGAAGAACGCTCCTAACTGGTCTAGCGGGTTATAGGAACTTTTAACGCACGAGCGATGCGAATTATAGTCAAGGCAATACCGGGAAAGTCTCGTCTTTCAGCCTTAACGGAATTTCGACAGAATTTCGCTTGCGCGAATGACGTTTTGACTTTTCGGTAATGTCCGAGAAGATAATAGGCATGGGTCGGGCGGTAAAAGCTGAATGACACAGTGTCAGATTGAACTTCGTTGCATATGTCGTGCGTGAGTCAAAATCGAAGTCAATGTCAGGCCAAGATCTTGCCAATTTTTTCTTGTCGGAATTTTGGCAGAGCTTCGCTTGAGCGAAAGATCTTGGGATTTTTGGCAAGGACTCGGTCTCGACTCTTACGCATTTCATGCGGGTCAAGGTCAAAGTCAATGCCGGAGTCAAGGCTCTACCAATTTTTCCTTGTCGGAATTTTGGTAGAGTTTCGCTTGTGCGAAAGATCTTGACTTCCGTTATGAACTAAGGCTTGACCTTTACGGGGATATGCAACTGGGCTATATGACACGGACTAGACCAAAAACCAACCAAAAAGTCACGGTTTTTTGAAACGTGTGACACGGACTGTGCATTGGTCGACACTGGCTGCCATGGGGAGTTTGGGGTGATTCCGTGCGCGCCCGGGAGCATTGTAAGGTTGTCCGTGACTGCAGCTGAAAAATCACCCCGGGTTTAAAGGGACGTGCATGCAAAGTGTACAGGATATATAAGGTGCGCGTAGTGTGCGGCCTCCTAAAAATGTTCCTTTTTGAGTTAAAACAGAGATTTTTCAGAAATGTGTTTTAAAGGAATGATTTTTCGGGACGGGGGAAAATGCAACAGATAAGACACGTAAATTTTAAGGAGCCCCGGTCGGTCTTGGGCCGAATAGCCCCAAGCTTCCAAGGCTGCCCAGATTAACCTCAATTTGTCCTGGTGGAATTGCCATTGAGGCCGCCCGGTCAGAATCCAGGGAGGATTGAGCCGTACGACTGCATGGATCAATTTTCCAGGTTCCACTCCTTTGCAATTTTAGGTTATTCCCCGAACATTTTAGGCACCTTTTAGTAGGCTTTCCTGTTCAGAGTATGCACAATTTCCAAGATGCAAATGATGCAATGCAATGCAAGGAAAGAAAGCAAGCACGATAATTGGAATCCGTGACGGGAGTCTAACCCGCTTAAAGGAAAAAGCTTTCTTTTTAGTTTTTTTTTTTCGAAAAGAGATACTGGTACGTGGGATTGTTAAACCACCGTTCATCCCAAGCCCCGGGTTAGGGAGCGATACAGGAAGGTTAAATGGTTTCCACCTATATACCGGATATCGTTTATTTTGAAAATGAAAGCTTTTCTCCTTTGGGATATCCCCAGCGGAGTCGCCAAACTGTGAATGTGTGCCCAAATTCTATTTTTTTGTGTTTTAGATTGGATTTACGCGAGTTTGAAAACATCCGGTTTAATTTGAAAAACAGAGTCGCCACGCCATTTTGATTTCCTCAAAACTTTGAAAAAAAGGATTTAGGGTTCGGAGGTTAAGTTACCTCTTGGAAAGAACGGATCGTCGTTCACCCAAGGTGCCTTGCCGTAGCAAGTCTCCCTAGATTCCATTTTTCGTACTTGCTTGTGTGCTTTCTTGTGTGCATGTGTTGAAAAGAGGGGGGATGTTCCAAGTTGTCTTCCGGACGTACAAACCATTTAGTTGGTTGTCGCTCGGGATTCCTTGGATTTTTATGTGTTCGGGACTTTGATTCCGTCCTTATCTTGGACTTGTGATCACCGCTATTTGACCTTGGGTCTTGCGTGATCGAGAGAAGGACTCTCTTTTATAGTCCAAAATGGGGTTGTTTAGGAAAGGAGTGTCCTTAGCCCATCAATCCAACGCCTTGAGACGATTGAGCTTATATTGGAGCTATCATGCTCGTCTCAAGCGATAATCGGAGATATAGGTTCAAGATTTATCCCTTTCTAAAGATATTGTGGCACCTTTAATGGAAGAAACGATGTAAAGATAGGATCTTTACATCGGTCCGTTCCGAAGGTTGCATCAAGTACCAATTGGGGACTAGGGGAATGCATGTTAAAAATGACATTTTTAGTGAAAAGATGACATTTTTAGGTGCAAAAGATGCTCTTTGATTTGCAAAGGATGCTTCTTATGTAAAGAAATGATTTTTAATGCAAAGGATGCATTTTTATGTAAAGAAAGGATTTTTAATGCAAAGGATACATTTTTATGTAGAAAAATAGTGTTTTATATGCAAAGGATGCATAAAGACTACATCTTGAAAGCAAAGGATGCTACTTTGATTATAAAGACATGATTTTTAGTGCAAAGGATGCATCTTTGTACATGAAAATGGGTTTTAGGTGCAAAGGATGCACCTTTATGGTAAAGGCATGATTTTTATATGCAAATGATGCATTTTTATTGTAAAAAATAGGTTTTTAGGTGCAAAGGATGCACCTTTAATGCAAAGACTACATTTTTATGAGCAAAGGATGCCAAAGATCACATTTTTATGAGCAAATGATGCTTATTTCATGCAAAGGATGCAAAGGGAAAAGGGGGTATGATTTATATGAATAAAGATAGGATCTTTAACAACAAATACCAAGTCCCAAGCAATATAATGGTAATATGTAAATGCAAGGAGCAATTATATCACATAAACAAGTATAATGCAAGGTAAGGAGTGAGAGGTTACCAATGGTGGTGACCTCTTCTTCTTTGGATCTTGCCTAATGGAAGGACCAACTTTTGGAGGCTTCAAGGAGGAGGGGGTGGCTTCTTGGCACCTTCAGCTTCCTGATCTTCGTGGGATATTTTAGGAGAGTTTTTATGCTGGAAATTGGTTGTATGTGTCTCAAAATGGGTAGAGGAGGGCTCTATTTATAGGCAGTCTGGATAAGACCAATGAAGCCGTGCGGCCAGGAGTTCCCTCCTAATGCAGCCGTGCGGCATTATCCTGTATGACTCAGCATCTTTCTAGAATCATGCAAGGTGGCCTTTCTAGAAGGAATTTTGCATAAAAGAAAAACGTGTTTCTTTAATTTAAAGCAGTCCCTTCAGCCCTCGGAAGGTTCGGAACAGTTCCGGAATTGCTCCTGAACTTTAGGAAATCCGGGGAATTGCCGGAAAACTTAACCGGAAGGCATGAGCCAGATTTGGGTACTTACAGAATGGTGAAGAGAAAACTGGTCTCTTGCTGGGGAAATAGAAGAGAAAGTGACCTAGGAGGTCAGACGATTGATCCTACTGGGGATATGCTAGAAGTGACCGATGTGGTCGGATATATGGACCTCTACGAGGGGCTACTTCACCACTGAGGAGTGACGAAGGAACAGGGTGACCAAAGTGGTCAGATGATTGGACCTTTATGAAAAGCTGCCTCACCACTGAGGAGCAATGATGGAATAGGGTGACCACTGCGGTCGGATGGCTGGACCTTTATGAAAGGCTACCTACGTATCCCAAAGGAATCAAGCCTTGATCGTAGTTCAAGCATCACTAGATAGTTAGGAACAATGTCTAGGATCCTTGAGGTTTTGACCATTAATGGAGGTTGTCACCTGATTGACAATTAATGGAGGTTGTCACCTGAATTGACTAAAGCTTACGTCACTATCGAGGAGATAGAGGTAGCTGAAGTTTGGAAAACTTGAACGTACTTCTCAATCTATGATAGAGGTAGCTAAAGTTTGGAGAACTTGAGCATACTTCTCAATCGGTGATAGAGGTAGCTAAAGTTGGAAAAACTTGAGCGTACTTCTCTATCGGTGATAGAGGTAGCTAAAGTTTGGAGAACTTGAGCGTACTTCTCAATCGGTGATAGAGGTAGCTTAAGTTTAGAGAACTTGAGCGTACTTCTCAATCTGTGATAGAGGTAGCTAAAGTTTGGAGAACTTGAGCATACTTCTCAATCTGTGATAGAGGTAGCTAAAGTTGGAAAAAGTTGAGCGTACTTCTCAATCTGTGATAGAGGTAGCTTAAGTTTGGAAAACTTGAGCGTACTTCTCAATCTGTGATAGAGGTAGCTTAAGTTTAGAGTTCTGACAATTCGGAGGTTGTCACCTAGCGTCATTCTGTTATAACGGAAGTAACGGAGGCGACTGGGGAGGAAAGTCTATTTGCTTAGGAGATAACGGATATTTTTTGGAAAATGACGTTATCCTAGTTAAAGGATAACAGGAATTATATGCCCAAGTGGAAAGTCCAGGGAAAAAACTGTAATTTCTGCTCAGGGCAAAAGAAGCCGCCCGACATGAGATGGGGGCAAAAGAGGCCGCACGGCTAGAAGTCTGATTTTTTCAGATTATTTACAATCAGATTTGAACGGGCATTGGGCATTGTTGCCGCCTTCTGTTGCCGAGGAAGAGAGAGAGGAGGGAGAGAATTTTTTCAAAAATCCTTCAATCCCTTGCTTCTACTGATCTAGATGGATCCGGAGGGAAATCCGATGCCAAGGCAAGCAAGGAGGAACATCTCCGAGGCCGCTCGAAGGAGGAGGAGAGAGCTTGTCCGCACGGAGAGGAAGTATGACTTCCTTACGCCTCCATCAGAGCTTTATCCGGGCAGGAGGGAGCACAAATCGACGAATCCTCAATCGGTTGGGGTAAGCATTCTTAATTTGCTCGATTCCGTTGATTTTTTATTGAATTTTGATTGATTCTAGGGCTTGACTCGAGTTTTAGGAATTTCTCAAATTTTCCTAGGATTTTTTATGATGATTTTGGAATCTTGATGATTAACCTATGAGGCTAAGAAGATAAACGATCATACATGTGCAATTTTCTTAAGAAATAATGAGAATGACCCATTTTTTTTCGAAAATAAAGTAAGAATAAATAAATGTCTAAAATGTGACGGAGTCCTTGCATGTGCTAGAACTAGGTCAATTTTTGATCATGGATGATAAAACGGGATTTTGGATGATGAAAAGGATTCATGCATGCCATTTTTGAGAAAAAATTAATGCTTAGGTGCAAATAATTTTGAAAATTGGGATTTTATGCTTAGAAGAGCGATGTGCTTGACATGACGTGTTTCAAGTGATGAAAGACACGTTTTCTATGCATAGGATGCTAGAAAATTTTTATGAATGCTTTTCTTTGAAAATATGTGCACTTTTGAATATATGCATGCTTTTGAAATGAGATGAAGGACTGACACATTTCTTTTGTGTTCTCCTACAGGAGAACAAGTCTAGGGGACCTTCCGAGATTGCAGTGAGGCTGTGGGAGAGGATGCCTGATTTTGAGAAGGATGGGGTGAACCCCAAGCATCTAGTGAGAGCTACCGGCCTTGATTTGTTTGTTGAGGCTATCGGCAGAGGCATTCATGTGACCTCGAAGAGCAAGGGCTTGATCCAGGCCCTTTCGGAGTTCTGGTGGGACACCACCCACAGCTTTCACCTTAGCTGGGGGGAGCTGATAGTGACGCCTGCAGACTTCACTGCTATCACTGGCTTACAGTTCACCGGGAGGCCTATAACCTGGAGGAATCATATCACGGCGGAGAAGTTTAGAAGTTTGGTTGGGTTTGAGCTTATTCCTAAGGGGCTCGGGATGGAGACTAGGAATGTGGAGGTGGCAGTCCAGAACTGCATGCAGGGATTTGCAGCTAATGAGGTGACTGTCCACCAGCTTGCGAGGGCTTTTGTATGGTTGATGCTATCAGTCACCATTTTTGCCAATTCTGGGAGGCTGGCTATGACTTGCCTTCTTGACTCCTTGAAGGATGTAGATGGGATTGGGACGGTCTCTTGGGGCGAGGCCGGATTGGCGGAGCTTTACTTCTCCCTGGACATGTACAGCCGGAATAAGGCTGCCTCGATGGACTGCTTCTCCTTTGCTCTTGAGGTATTCTCACCTTCTTTCCTTTCTCTTTTCTTTTCTGTATTTGAGACTTTATGAGAGAAAATGACCCTTCTATGTTTTGAACATGCAGGTCGTGATCAGGTTCTTTCCGTGAAACCAGCAGAGTGATTCTACCATCTTTCCCGCTATGATCCGCTGGAGGGGAGATGCGAGAGACAAGTTCACCGGGAAGACCCGGATCACCTTTGACTACAAGATGGTTAGACCAGTCATCAACAGGGATGGGCATGATGGAGTGGACTTTTATCCTTGGGGGAGGTACCTGGAGATTCTGCTAGGGGAGGCCGTGGAGGCGACTAGACAGAGACGGTGGTTGATCGGGCTGACATGTGATGTCATATACTTGGGGGACCGCTTTTCCAGGCAGCATGGCCATATCCCTCCATTGGACGCCATTACTCCCCTCGATCCTCCAGCACGGATGCTGCAGCCCAGGGACTGGCCGGCGGATGAGATAGCGAGGTATCAGGCGAGTGTGTAGTGAGGAGTATTTTGACATGGCTACCCCTTATGCTACCTTTGTGGAGCGGCGATTGAGGACGCCACGAAGCTAGTGAAGGCGGGCTGTCACTCGGGGGTATGGGGAGGCCGAGCCTCTTGACCGCCGATGCCTCTGTTCATCTCTCTTATGTGGTCAACGGGGTACCGAGGAGGTTCGGGATACTGTCCCGACACGAGGAGCCCGGTATACTCGCCGGACGGCCTTTGTGAGTACACTTTAGGGTCTTTTCCCTTTTTCAGACTTCTTTGCTTTTTTGCAATTCTGAGATTTTTCTGAGATTTTCTTCTCTTTTTCTCAGGTTCCAGCTCGCACTTATGACGACTTGGTCAGGCAGAATAGGGGCTGGAAGGATGTATGCCGGTCCCTTGTAAAGAAACTGGCTTGCACTTCAAAGGCTGCAGCGAACGTGCAGGAGCCCGTGCGTAAAAGGAGGCACATCGGGGGTGCGGCATCCACCTCATCAGATTCGGAGTACTCTTCTAGTGCCATTCCTCGGGGACGAGGACCCAATGCCGGCATCCTGGAGCATCTAGCTGAGTATGAGCATGAGAATGTCCATCTTTCTGATGTGAGCGACAGTGAGGACTTGATGAGGGAGGCGAGCTTCTATGAGCTGAGCAGTGATGAGGAGGGATCGGAGGCCTAGGAGGTCCTTAGAATCGATTTAGGAGGAAGAAACAAACAATGAACAATTTTATGCACATTTTGTTTATTTTTTGCTTTATTTGGGCGCCGATGGAGCGAAAACAATGTACTACTATTTTATTTACTTTTCTAATTTATGCTTTATGAATTTGCATATTACTTGAGCCTCGGGGCAGTTTTTTTTTGCTTGGAATTGAGGCTGAAACTGGGCCAAAATGATTTATGGTGATATATAACTGCTTGGATGGTCTTTGGACATGTTTTGGGACAGCTTTCATTGAGAAAGTGGGGTGAGAACTCCCCTTGGGCAGCAACTTTGGTTGCTGCAGATTGTTTTCCACATCAGGCAAATGAAGCCGTGCGGTCTGGTCTCTGGAGCAAAAGAGGCCGTGCGGCTTACAATTCTGTCTGGACTGGTCTTTTTCAGAATAAAATCAAGGCTTGGCCATTTCATTTCATTTTCAACCTAGACTTGTCCCAACTGTTCCCAGAGCACATATTTGACCTAAAGACATCAACTTTTGTCACCTCGCAATGGAGAAACCCATCAGATTGCAAAAGAGGAAAAGAGACCGTTTTCTGTCCGATCTTCAATCTTGGGTGAGATATAACTTTCAATCTCACAAGGGGCTGTTCGATTCTACCTTCAAGATCAGATCTTTATGGCATTTGAGGGATCTCCCGCCCGATTGGGACCTTTTGAGAGCAGCAGCAAAGTTTTGGGACGTCCGGAGACACGTTTACTGCTTTTCTTACAATGAGATTGTCCCAACCTATGAAGACTTCCGAGCCTTGATTGGGGGTCCAGAAATTGAGGCTATATCGATTCCTCTGATCGAAGATGTGCCGGTGGCGGTAAAGCTTGCATCTTTTCTGCAAATATCTCTGGTAGAGGCTGAGGGGATGATGATAGCTCCGGATAAGATTGACCTTTCTGATATCCCGGGCAGGTTCGGGTCCCCGGATATGGCCACGACCGCGGTGGCTATGGATGCATTTATCCTCTGCATATTCTCATCCCTATTCACTGGTGAGTCCGTGGGAGTCTGTCATGGTGGTCTCTTGGACATGGTTAGGGATTGTAGGGCTGAGAAGGACATTGTCCCATTGGTTTTGGGTGAGACCCTTCATGGCATTGATAGGATGGCTAGAGGAGACCGTTTTATGAGGTCTGGGAGTCCGTCCGTGTTGACTTTATGGCTGCAGGAGAGGCTCGGGGCTTTGCCGACTCAGTGCCCTTGGGTGATTTCCGGAGGGGTTTGCCTAGGCGACGGGACCAAGGTGGTGGGAGGCCGATGATGGCTAGGTTATCCACTTCGGATATTCGCTGGTGGGTACCTCACTAGAGGTATCAGACCAGGAGGACATTTCAGGAGTCCTATGTGGTGAGGTTTCCAGGGCTTTATTGGTCATCCTTCTACATACCATGCTTGGTATCCATGCAGTTCGGGGCCTTACAGGAGCCGTTGGGCGATTGGGAGGACATCCGTACCATGGAGGTGGTGTCCTTATACATGAGGGATCCAGCCAGCTTTTCATTCTTCTCGAGGGCTTGGACATATACTGTTTTCCCAGGGCTATCCTCAGGAGCAGGAAGAGTACCATCTTGACCACGGCCTACTTGGATTGGTATGAGAGGGAGATGGGAGCGACTCAGGTCATATTGGGAGAGAGGCGTCAGGCTTTATTGGGGGCTGACTGTGACTCGAGTAGGACTCTGAGGGAGACTGAAGCTAAGGCGAGTCGTCATAACCAGTCGGGTGACCTTATCAGAGATATGGAGACTCGATATAAGAGGCTTTCTGAAGTCGCTCCCTTGACTGAGGCTCAGAGGGAGGAAGTGCGGACTCGTGCTCGTAATTAGAGGGCACTTATTGACACCGGTCTGATGGAGGCTCCAGCGAGGATACCGGAGATCGGGATGAGGGAGACCGACATCATAGAGAAGAAGAGAAAGAAAACTCGACGGGGTCGAGGTAAAGGGAAGAAGATCAAAGAAGTCTCAGTGAATGACAGCTGATAGATCTTTTCCTAGGATTCCCTTATTGCCATTTTACAAACACAGTAGTTTATTAGGCATTTTATTGTATTTTAGATCTTTGTAGCAGGTTAGCAGAGTCAAGAGTAGACCGTGCTTGAACTCATCAAGAAATTTTTAACTTGTAATGAACAAGAGATATTATCTTAGAAATTAATCAAGACACAATTTCATGGAAATTTCAGATGTCTTATTGATTGCTTGGGACCCGTTTTGTGAAAACTTGAATATCCTTTATTATTGTTTAGGACGCATTTCATGAAAACTTGATCGCCCTTTTTTATTGTTTAGACCGAACCATAAATGGCTGCCTACGTTCCCTTTTTACAAGAAAGACTAAGGGGCTCAGGTCTTCATAGTTCATTCTGGTGAACTATCAGGATTAGGTCTTTTGGCCTTTTTTTTTATTTATTTATATTTTTTTTTTGTGTGCAGCCCTGTTTTTTGCCTATACTGTCCTTTTTGGATTTTCAGCCTAGCTGGGCATTACTCTTTTTGCACTAAGATTTTTTTTTTTATGTGCAACCCTGTTTTTTGCCTAGACCGCCTTTTTTTTTTTGGTTTTCAGCCTAGCTGGTTATTACTCTTTTCGCACTAAGATTTTTTTCTTCTTTTTTTTTAATTTTTTTTTATTTATTTCTTAGACATAGTACCTTCGGAGCTTATCACCGTTGACTGGGTGGACAAAGGGATTGCCGTCCAGGTCTGCAAGCTTCATTGCCCTTCCCGATAGTATCTTCTGCACCACATACGGGCCGATCCAAACGGGTTCCCATTTTCCCAGGGGGTTGTCTATGGTAGGGGCTTCACTTTCAACACTAAGTCACCCTCTTTAATGTCTCTGGCTTTGACTTTTTTGTCAAATGCTCTGGCCATTCGCCTCTGGTAGGCTCGGGTGTGCTCCATGGCTTTTAGCCTTCTTTCATCGAGCAGGGCCAACTCATCATGCCGGCTACGTAGCCATTCTACTTCGTTGACACTGTTTTCCAGGAGGACCCTTAATGACGGAATTTTCCAACTCCGGTAACACCTTGCTTCCATCTCGTAGGTTAGGGCAAAAGGAGTTTCTCTGTGGCTATTTTGACAGACGTTACGCAGCCCCGAGTGCCAGGTGCGGCTTTCGGGCCAATCACGACCACGGGTGGCCATTTTTCGGATGATCCGTTCGAGCGTCTTATTAGCGGCTTCCACGGCTCCGTTAGTCGGAGGTCCGTATGGGGATGACTTGTGGCGAGTGATTCGAATCGACGGTAACCTATCGCAGTCTCCTTCAAAGTGCGACCCATTATCAGAAATGATCTCATTGGGCACCCCATATCTACACATTATGTTTTCCTTGATAAACTGGGCCACCTTCTTGGAAGTGAGGACCTTGTAGGACTTGGCCTCTACCCACTTGGTGAAGTAGTCGATGGCTACTAACACAAATTCATGCCCATTGCTTCCTACCGGGGTTATCTTCCCTATCACGTCAATACCTCAAGTTGCAAACGGCCAAGGAGTCGTCATGCAGTACAGGTCATGAGCCGGGAGATGGTTGAGGTTGGCAAACCGTTGGCATTTGTCGCACGCTCAGACATGCTGGACACAGTCTGTCTCCATGGAAATCCAGTAGTAACCCATTATGTGGATCACTTGCATCAGGGCTCTAGCATTCATATGAGGACCGCAGGGACCATTGTGGACTTCGGTCATTAACTCTCTGGCCCTTTCTTGAGTGACGCACAAGAGGAGTGGTCCTTGGTACCGCTTCTTGTACAGGTTGCCTCCTAAAATGACATAATGGGAGGCCAACCTTTTCATGGCTTGCAAGCTCTTGGCTTTGACACCTTCTATTGGTCTACCTTCTTCGTCTCTGAAAGCTGACTCTCCATCTTTGAGGAACTAGTAAATTTGATTGTACCAAGGTTCCTTGATAGGCTCAGGTCCCAAGTCTACTTCACAACAGAAAGTCGGGGCTTCTCTTCTACCCACTCTGAAGGGTTTTATGGCTTTTCCCTCGGGGATCTCTACCAGTGAGGCTAGAGTAGCTAGGGCATCTGCGAATCTGTTCTTTTCCCTTGGCAAGTAGTGGAAAGTCACTTCTCTGAACTGTCCAGTCAACTCCTCCATATAGGCATGATACCGCTGAAGATTAGGGTCCACAGTCTTCCATTTGTTGGAGGCCTGGTTGATGATCAGGGCTGAGTCTCCATAAACTTCAAGCTCCTTGACATTCCTTTCTAAGGCAGCTTCTAAACTAGCAATGCAGGCTTCATACTCGGCAACATTGTTCGTGGCAGGGAAGTTCAACTTAAGGGCTATGGGCATGTGCTCATCTTTCGGATCAACCAGTAGCATCCCTACGCCATTTCCTCTTTTGTTAGCAGCTCCGTCAAAGAATAGCTGCCATCGGTTCTCAGGCTCGACTACAAAGATCCCTTCATCTGGGAATTGGGGTTCAGGCCCACGATCCTGTAGACACCCCATTCTGAACTCATAATTACATGATTACACTACTCTTCATCTCTCTTTTGTGTTTTGATGAAAGCATATCAGTTTTGTCATGTTTCCTTAAGTTTCTAACTAACCTTGTTAGTTTTGAACCTGACTGACTAACGGAACAACTGAAGAGGACAAAATAGTCATCAGACTAGTTATCTTGCGCGGAATGGCGTGTCTCGCGCGAGACAACCCCTCGACAGGATGTGCAGAATCACTCTCCTTCTCCGTTTCAAACTCTCTTTCTGGATAAAACCTTATCAATTCGGGTATCCAATCACAACTGAGTTCTGGAACCTTCCTAGGGGATTTTACCTCTCCACCTTCACCTCTCCAACCTCCTATAAATACTGGATGACTTTCAGTGTTTCGGAGGTCTACAATTCTACACAACACACACATTTTATTGGTTTTTCTCCCTGAAAGATTCCTACAAAATCACCCATAATCACCTTAAAGTTTGTTTGTCAACCCTGTTGATAAACAAACATCAAGACCCGAGTCAAGGACAGAGGCAAAGCTCTGTCCGTATCAAGATTCGATTCTAAACTTGAGTCGAAACTCTGTCTGAATCCCTTCTCAAACAAAAGGTAATCATCCTTTAAACTTTCGTTTCTCTTCCCAACCCCTCTATTGATTTTAGAGTAGTGTAATCCCATTAAAAGGATTAGCCTAGAGTCCCTTCAGTCAATGGAGGCGATCTCGAAGCATACAATCTGACATTCCTAATCAAGAAATTGATTAGGGTTTGCTTGTTTTCTTTAATTATATATATATTGTAAAGATTGAAAACCTCTCTTTTCTTTAGCAAGACCAATCTCCGGATTGGGTGGAATGGATGCTCCTTGACCTACCCATTCCATAACCTAAGCCCCGAACACAAATCTCTTTCAAAATGGTTTTCCTATGTTTCCTATCGAATAATATAGGTGGCGACTCAAAAGATAAAATTCTTCTCACGCATCGCTACAGTGGCGACTCCGCTGGGGACTTAAAATTAAGAGGCTTAAACTTGCGTCAAAATTAAAAGAGAGGTTTTAAAAAAAAATTGTAAATTCGATTTTCTGCTCTCAGATGAGGCATATCTCGCACGAGATATCATATCTCGCGCGAGATATCGCCTCGGCAATCTGGTTGCTTTCTGGTTTCTCCCGTTCATCTCATAGTCCAAGACGAGAGCCGAACATGCAAGGGGGATCCCAGAATTCACTATCTGCAGAGTTCCCGCATCTTAAGGCCTCCCTTAAGGTGTAGAACTCGAATCTTTATTTCATTTAAATAATTGATTATTATTTATAAACTGCGTGCGATTGGGTTTTATTTAATTAAAGTCCGGTCCATTGGGGATTCGGGAGTTGTAAATTAAATTATTTCTCTCTTTTTCTCTCTCTTTAAGTGGAACTACGACGGCCTGAGTCTTCCTAATTTGGGAGAAACGTAGGCAACCACTTGGTGCGGCCATTATCTGTTTTTCTTTTAGTTAAAAAAAAAAAACTTTCTATTTTACCCTATCACCTAGATTGACTCTCACACATGCGCACTCATGCTATATCTGTCATTGCACGACATACCCTCTATAAACCCGGGACCCACACTAAGGATGGATGACGGTAACCACCTAGTCGTCGGTCTCTCCGAAGTTGGATCATCCCACTCCGCGTATTCAATCCACCTAGATTGTCATATCGCGGGAAGTCTAGCCTTCCAGCCCTGCATCGCCACATATCATGTAGAATATTTTCTAGGATCACTCCGTGACCGGTCGGTTTTGACTTGGTAATGTTTTTTGTCTTTGACCAAAATAAAGCTAATGTGAAATTGACTATTGAGAAAGGATTCGGAAAATTCCCTTCGGAAAAAGAAAAAAGTCCCTTCGAAAATATCCCTTCGGAATGACCCTTTCGAAAGTCCCTTTAAAGAAAAAAAATCCTTCTCGAAAAATGATTTTACATGACTTTATTTTACAAAGAATGGTCAATTACTAAGTCCCTAGGTGGTTCGAATTACGTATGCCTGCAAGTTTTACATAAGATGCTAGATAGAAAACGGATCTTTGTCTGTCCGACCATGAATTTAGGGAATAAAAAGAGGAAAAATCCATCTTTCCGAATGGTTGTCTCGTGTGAGATGACCTTGTCTCGCGCGAGACTTTATTTGCAGAATATGTGTTTGTGATTGATAATCGATGTGCGCTCCCTCCTTGAGTCAAAACTCCGTCTCTAATAAAAATAAAACTTAAAAAAAAAAATCGCTCATGAGGTAATTTTAATCATCATCCTTTTCTCCATCTAGGATCGTTTGGGGCTAATATTCTAAAAGGCGTCTTGTCGGGATATCTCGAGTTCATTTCTAAGGTCGTCAAGCTCCCTTACCTCTCCAATGGCAACTACTCCGTCTACTCTCTATGCAAGTGGTACCCCCAAAGAAGATAAGCAAGTCGTAGAATTCACATCCGAGGAAATCAAGACTCTCAAGAACCATCTCGAGCAAGAAAAAATGGCTCATATTCAACAAATTGCCACCCTCGAGACAAAACTCAACAAGCTAGAAATCATGGAAAACATGGATCCAAGAGACAAGCACACTCAAAGCAATGACCCTTCTTTGGATGATAATGGTTCTACCTCCAAGGCTAGCCAAACCACTAACGAACGTGAGCACAAAGGGATTGAGTCAGTCATTAAGGCATGTATCACTGATGTGTGTTCCCAAATGGAGTCCAACATAAGAGCCCAAGTGGAAGTCGAATTAAGGGCCCAAATCGAGGATGAATGTCAAGCCTACATCCAAGCACAACAAAAGTACTATGAAGAAAAGATCAAGATACTTTACAAAATGGTCGAACTCAACGAGGAAAGGTCTCGACCTGACAAGGAAGGAAAATATGGAGATCATGCTCACCTTAAGGAATCCAACCAAGAAAGGCTCCATGACCTTAGTAGATTCACCAATTCCAAGTCATTTGTTGCTCCCCATCCTGAAAGAAAGCGAAAAGATAGACGATATGTCCAATTTGAAGGGATTACCCAAGAAGGTCTCTTTGACATCCTCGTAGAAGAAGGAAAAATTAAGCCTAGAGAAGGCAATCCTCCTGGGAAAAGTTCTTGTCTTAACCATGATCCCTACTTGTTTTGTAAATTCCACAACTATAGTGGCCATGACACCAATGACTGCCATCATTTGAAGGATGTAATCCAAGACTTGTATGAAGCTGGCAAGATCAACTGAAGCATCACCGCCTTGGGGCTCTGATTGTCCTCTCCCTTTTTCCTTTGAAAAAAAAAAGAAAAAGAAAAAAATATAGATTAGGTCAGCTTCCTAGTATGTTCTCGAAGAGTCGTTCTGTCATTCTAGTCCATCTCTATCCTCTCTAGTTTGTGTCAAGTAAACTATCGAGTCTGTTTTGAATTTCCTTATCAATAAAAGTTATCTATTTATCCTAAACACTTTCCCAAGAGTTGTTTTCTTTATGAGTATCATTTGATCCATGCAGAATAGTGGACCCTCATTCCTTAAATCATCACGAAAAATTGAAACTTCTAAACAAGTTTGAAATGAAAACTATCATTAGAAGGCTTAAGGCTAAACATTACTCCTGTTGAAAGTCGAAGACCAACAAGCGAAGGAAGCCAAAGACGCTGCCATCAACATTCATCCCAAGAAAAGTGGGGCTACTCAATTCAAGGCTTTGAGAGTACAAAAATAAATAAAAAGCTCGCTAGGTCGAAACTCCTCAAATCGTCCTAGGCAAAAGATAGAGCATCAAAAAAAAAGGGAAGAAAAACTCTCAAGCCTTCATCGCCCCACAACAGAGATGGACTTTCAACAAAGGCAAGAAGGACTCTCCCACAGAGAAAAAGAGTCAAGTAATACCTACGAAGAAAAGAGGATTCCTCAACATCCTCTTACCATGAAGCCTAAATGGCAACGCAAATGAAGAAGACTTTCAACATCAATCCATAAATGTTTAGCCTTAAGTCGTACTAATGATTGGCTTTCTTTTCAAACTCGTTAAGAAATTTCTAGATGATGCAAGGTCCATTAAAAGTAGAACAACTTTTCTAGATCTTCGAACCATATAGCGTTCTTTGTCGAGTCTAGGGGCTTCCTCTTAGGCATTCTCATACACACTCTTGAAATCCAAGCAACAAAACTGGGGCTTCCTAACCTTTCCTCCCCCAGTCAATCCCTACTTAAACTCTCAAGAGTAATCAAATCAGCATTAGGAGCTTCCCCTTTTGCTTCTCACTCTCATCATTAGAGAATATACTCCCCCATAAAAGAGTCAATGCTTGGATCACCTTCCAAAAAAAAAAAATAGAGTCCGTCTCTCCTCAACTAAACTCGAGATCTCATCTTTCTCCTTAATGAGATTCTTCCAACTGAGTCCCCTTCGAGTAAACATACTTTTCAAAAAAAAAGGCTCGCTAGATTGAAAACTGGTAAAGAGCGGCCTAGGCAAAAGTTAGAGCACAAAAAAAAAGACGCAAAAGAGATGCCCGCTAGATTGAAACCCCGAAAGGGCGGTCTAGGCAAAAAACAGGGTGCGTCACTAAGAAAAAAAATTCAAAGGGAAAAAGGAGGGGATCCTTCTTCAATTATCGCAGCCTCACAAGCCTGTTCACGAAGTCATCTGCGTCATACAAGAAGTCTTGGGGCTTGGTGTCAAGAGAAGCCTTGGAAAATACGTGCTTTGGAGTAGGCAGCATAAGTTCTACATAGCAAAAGCCATTGGATTGGTTTAGACCTTGTTCAGTCAATGATCATCACATGAGAAACTTGGGGCTTGACGATGGAAAAGTCCTGCGACAACGAAAAATCCTCGAAGCATCTCGAACCTTAGTGTTGAACTTCGGTTATCTCAACGGAATCCTATTAGACGATTGTCTCATTCGATCTTTAGATGGACCTCACGAGTTGGTCTTCTAAACAAAAATCTAAATCACACAAACAATTTTCAATTCTCACATAATAGAACTCATTCTCCCCGCTGATTCTTGGAGTCGAGTGCACATTGATCGTCTTGAACAAACAAATGCTTAAGTGAATATATGTTGTTATGAAAATACTTTCACTAACCCTCTTGCAGGAATTAAAGTGCATAAAAGCACGTCAAGTGCCTACTTTCAGATCAAACATGTTGAGTGTTTGGATTTCACTTACCAATGCATCCAATTAAGTGCGTCGAGCATCTCTTCAAGCGTCAAGCATCCATCGCGTCAAGCATCCATCACGTCAAGTGCTATGCGTCAAGCATATTCCAACAAAAAAGCCCGGTCTTGAATCACCAGGATCGTCACCAATTAGGTGTGTCAAGCATCTACAAGTAGTATGTCGAGTACTCACCAACAAAAAGCCCGGTCTTGAATCACCAGGATCGTCACCAACAAAAAAGCCCGGTCTTGAATCGCCAGGATCGTCCTCAACAAAAGCTCGGTCTTGAATCGCCAGGATCGTCACCAACAAAAGCTCAGTCTTGAATCGCCAGGATCGTCACCAATTAGGTGTGTCAAGCATCTAAGGTTAGTATGTCGAGTACTCACCAACAAAAGCTCGATCTTGAATCGCCAGGATCGTCACCAATTAGGTGTGTCAAGCATCTAAGGTTAGTATGTCGAGTACTCACCAACAAAAAAAGCTCGGTCTTGAATCACCAGGATCATCACCAATTAGGTGTGTCAAGCATCTAGGGTTAGTATGTCAAATACCCACCTCAACAAAAGCTCGATCTTGAATCGCCAGGATCGTCACCTCAACAAAAGCTCGGTCTTGAATCACCAGGATCGTCACCTCAACAAAAGCTCGATCCCGAATCGCCAGGATCGTCACCTCACTCCAGTCTCAAAAGACAAACCAACAGGACGCAAAGGACCTGACAGGCAAACCTTTGGTTTCTAACATCTTTCCCCGCAGGTTCAGAGCCCAAAATGGCGAATCTTCAGACAGACAGGTATATTCAGAATTGGGTCATGATTTGATTCCTCAGTATGAATTTGCCTTTTCAAAAATAAAATCTTCTCGATTTTCAAAAAAAAAATGATTTTCAAAATACCTAAAGCAAACTTTTCGTGTTTTGGAGTCGAACTACGTTTTGGTCTGATTCTCCGATAGAGATACGTAGGCAGCCGTGCGGCACGACCATTCCAGTGTTCAGAATGATGTCTTTTCTATCGACGACACTTCTTCTTTCATAAGACCTGTCACCGAGGGGCTCTGTAGACACCCCATTCTGAACTCATAATTACATGATTACACTACTCTTCATCTCTCTTTTGTATTTTGATGAAAGCATATCAGTTTCGTCATGTTTCGTTAAGTTTCTAACTAACCTCGTTAGTTTTGGACCTAACTGACTAACGAAATAACTGAAGAGGACAAAATAGTCATCAGACTAGTTATCTCGCGCAGAATGGCATGTCTCGCGCGAGACAACCCCTCGACAGGATGTGCAAAATCACTCTCCTTCTCCGTTTCAAACTCTCTTTCTGGATAAAACCTTATCAATTCGGGTATCCAATCACAACTGAGTTCTGGAACCTTCCTAGGGGATTTTACCTCTCCACCTTCACCTCTCCAACCTCCTATAAATACTGGATGACTTTCAGTGTTTCGGAGGTCCACAATTCTACACAACACACACATTTTGTTAGTTTCTCTTCCTGAAAGATTCCTACAAAATCACCCATAATCACCTCAAAGTTTGTTTGTCAACCCTGTTGATAAACAAAAATCAAGACCCGAGTCAAGAACAGAGGCGAAGCTCTGTCCGTATCAAGATTCGATTCTAAACTTGAGTCGAAACTCTGTCCGAATCCCTTCTCAAACAAAAGATAATCATCCTTTAAACTTTCGTTTCTCTTCCCAACCCCTCTATTGATTTTAGAGTAGTATAATCCCATCAAAAGGATTAGCCTAGAGTCCCTTCATTCAATGGAGGCGATCTCGAAGCATACAATCCGACATTCCTAATCAAGAAATTGATTAGGGTTTACTTGTTTTCTTTAATTATATATATATTGTAAAGATTGAAAACCTCTCTTTTCTTTAGCAAGACCAATCTCCGGATCGGGTGGAATGGATGCTTCTTGACCTACCCATTCCATAACCTAAGCCCCGAACCCAAATCTCTTTCAAAATGGTTTTTCTATGTTTCCAATCGAATAATATAGGTGGCGACTCAAAAGATAAAATTCTTCTCACGCATCGCTACAGGTCCTCATTACTGGGGAAATTTGCCAGATGGTCTGACAATGCTTGACCCTTTATGGCCTTTGTGGTCACGTAGTTGATGTCATATTCAGCTAAAAAGAAGGACCATTTTGCTAAACGCGTCGAGAGGGAAGGCTTGTCGAAGATGTACTTGATGGGGTCCATTTTCGAGACCAAGTTCACAGGGTGGGCTTGCATATAATGCTTCAGCTTACCGACTACCCAGACCAGTCCTGCACAAGTCTTTTCACATGCTGAGTAATTGAGCTCACTCCCGTACGCAGCCTTCCCGACAAAGTAAATGGCATTTTCTACCCGAGTGTCTTTCTTCTCTGAGCAAGCATAGCCCCAACCGCCGTATCGGTGACGGTGAGATAGAGCAGAAGAGGTTTCTGTCTATGTGGGGGGCATAGCACTGGAGGATGTACTAAGTATGCCTTGATCTGGTCAAAGGCATCCTGGCATTCTTTGGTCCATTCTGTGTCTACATTCTTCTTCATGAGCTTGAAGATGGGCTCGCACATAGTGGTCAACTGATTGACGAAGCGGCTGATGTACTGCAGCTTGCCCATAAAGCTTTTGACTTCTGTCTGGGTTCGAGGTAGCCTCATGTCCATAATGGCTTTGATCTTTCGGGGGTCGACTTCGATACCTCGCTCCGTGACCATATACCCGAGCACTTTTCCCCTTTTCACTCCAAAGGTGAATTTGGCAGGGTTTAGTCTCATGGAATGTTGTCTCAGCCTCTCGAAGAACTTTCGCAGGTCAGCAAAGTGTTTCCCATTCTCGTCTTTGGAGTGGATTATCATGTCTTCGACGTAGACCTCAATCTCCTTGTGGATCATGTCATGAAAAAGCGCGGTCGCTGCCCTTTGATAAGTAGCCCCGGCATTCTTAAGCCCAAATGGCATCACTGTATAGCAGTAAGTTCCCCACGGTGTGGTGAAGGCTGTCTTTTCTTGATCTTCTTCGGCCATCTTGATCTGGTTGTAGCCTGTAAAGCCGTCAACGAAGGATTTGACTTCGTAGTTGGCAGTGGAGTCCACCAGGATGTCTATGTTTGGCAAGGGGTAATCGTCTTTGGGGCTGGCTTTGTTCAGATCCCGGAAATCTACACAGCAGCGCACCTTCCCATTGGCCTTGGTTATGATCACAATATTGGACAACCATGTCGGGTATTTGATGACTCTGATGAATCCTACCCGGAGTAGCTTCTCAATTTCTTCTTTGACCTGTAGAGACCACTCTGGCTTGATTTTTCTCGGTTTACATTTCTTGGCTTAGCATCCGGTGCTAGAGGGATTACGTGCTCTACTATCGAAGCTGTCTAGCCCCGGCATATCCTTGTACGACCATGCAAAGACGTCCATGTATTCTACGAGCAGATTAACCCGATCTGTCCCTTTCAACCCCTGGAAGAAGCTTCCAATCGTGTCTCTTTAGGTTCCTCGACGGTACCCAAGTTAACACTTGTCAAAACCTCCTCGGCGGCTTGGGCCCGGTTTTCCTCTTTTACGTAACTTTGCTTAAAGATTTCTTTAATGTATTGTTCGTTTAGTGTGTTTGCATCTTGTTCAAATGATTCATTATTAACTGTTGTTAAGTTTTGAGTTAATTTATCATTTGTTAAGTTGGAAATAAGAGGATACTCAGAAAGATTTGTCATTTCATTCAAAGCAAGAGGAAAGATGACATTGATTACATGTTCATAATCCTCAGGCATGAGGCCTTCGGATGACTCAGAGGACTGGAATTCAAAGATTCCTGACTCAACTGTATAGACGACAGGGTGTTTGACACGACTGGGTTGAGAAGGACGGGGTACCAATCCAAGCTCCGTGATCATTTGCTGTCGGCTGGCTATCGGCCCTGAGAATGTTTCCCAATTCTTCAACGGCATCTCTGCCTTAGTCACCAAAGTACGGGGATCGAAAGGCTCTTCACCACCGTCTCCAATTACGGCAACTACTTCATCATCTGAGCTGAAGTCGATCAAATCAGGGATCTGTGCTTCTTCATCAAACAACTTTTGCAAACCCCACTCCTTGTCTTCACTACCGGCGGCCTTCTATCTCGGCCGATCTTCGGAAGAGCTAACTCAAAGGCGGAGAAATCCATTGCCCCAGGATGAGAAGTGTGCTGACTTTTTGACCTTTGCTTGGGTTTCCTTTGAAGACATACTCGTTCGGACGGTAGTGGTAGCTCCAAGAATGTCCGGCAAGTCGAGGAACATTCTCCGAACAGATTTCTTTGGTTTTCCCCTAACTTTATCAAGGTTTTCCGAAGGGTTTTCCTCAAGGAGATTTGGCAATCACTTTCACCGTATTGGATCCCACCCTTTGTAAAGTAATGGGTCGAGAGACAAAGTAAGGATGGAGATGGACCCCTTCACTTTGTTTTCTGAGCTGTGCCTTTAGCTTTTCTGTCATCCCGAGAGTTCGGTTTGTATCCCAAGCCATATCTGGTAGTCTGTTCCTTTACATCAATGATAGCATTGCGACCCTGGAGTCTTTTGCCCAATCCAAGCCCCAGAAGGTAACCCATTTTTCTCATCATTATCATGGCAGGGGGATTTTATCGGAGGTAGTGGTGAGGTCGGTGCAACACACTTGTGCTTTGGAAGAAGCTACAGAGAATCCGGTCAAGGTAAACCCTTCATCATCATGCTTAATTTCCAGTATCGGGATACCTCCAGTGCTGGTTCCTTCCATCGTGACACTGTCTCCGTAAATAGTGGTGATAGTACCATCACTTGACTGAAATTTGACGCATTGGTGCAGAGTAGAGGCTACCCCATTTATCTGGTGGATCCAAGGGCATCCCAGCAGAGCGGTAAATGAGATCGGAATGTCAATCACTTGAAAGTCAACGTCCATGACCTTTTTCCCGAACCACAACTTGAGAGTAGCAATCCCCAAAACTGATCGTGCAGTGGAGTCATAGGCCTTAATAGTCTGACTAGAAGGCTTCAAATCCGTGGGCTTCAGATCCAATAAGTCCATCATCTTTGCTGGCAGGACATTCATTGCAGACCCTCCATCGACCAATACCCGTGGCAATCGGCGTTCTTCCAACTGGACTGTGATGTACAGAGGTTCGTTATGACTAGCCCCATACTTTGGCAGGTCCAAGTCAGTAAAGGTAATGATGTTTCCGTAATGGATGCTTCCAATCATCTGGACGACCTCATCTGGGGTGACATCTATGGGCACCATGGTCTTGGCCAAACTTTCTTCTAGTTTCATCTTATGAGGGTATGAAGAGGTTAACAGGGACCACAAGGAGATATTGGCCTGAGTACACTTCAACCAGTCGGCACCAGGATCCTCCTTGTCGAGTCCGCTTTTACGCTTCGGCTTATAAGGTCTTTTGTCTGTTTTCGGCTCGTAGACGGCATTTCTTTTATCACCCTTAGGCGCTCAACACTCATCTGTCTGCACCGAGTCATCACATAGACATTAGACTTTTCTGAATCATCATTCCTACTGGAGGATTCTGTCAGTTCTTTCAAAGTTAGAGGCGGGCTCTTGCTGGCGTATGGCCAACTCTGCTGATTAATCTGATTGACAGCACAATCAGGGGCATAGGCAGCTTCCCGAATCTGATCCCAGGTCAATGGCTTTCTGGCCTTCTCGGGGTTTGGAATTCTTAACTGACTTAGCGACTGGCTGATTTCAGCTTCATCCTTTTCACTCAGAGCCTTGACAGTCTCATTCAGGCTTTTCAAGGTCAGCATGCAACAGGAATTATCATTCTCAGAGTCTGGAGGTTTGCTAATGGCTTCCTCACTTGGATCTAGCAACTTTTTCAGCAGAGTGGGGTCATATTCCTCATCACTGTCAAGCATATCCCTTCTTTCTTTAGGGGTCAGCCTTCTGATGGCATCTTTGACATTGGCCAAACACTTTCTGAAGTGGGAGATTCCATCATCGAGAAGGATTTCTGCAGGGTCAAACCTCATGGCGGGTTCCTGTTCTTTACTGTCGGGAAGGTTTTCTGGGCTTTTCGGCTTACGGGCTAACCACTCCTCTCTTGTTCCTTCGGCATTTCGATTTGTGTCTTCCTCAGTATCACTACAGTAACTCTCGTGAGAACTCTCATCTTGACTCTGATGACCAATGAGGGCAAAAGCAGGTCGGGATACTTGGCGCCATATAAGGGGTATCTTGGATTTTTCCTCTGACTTGGGGATTACCAAGAAAACATCATTGTCATCATAGGACATAAAGGGGACCGGGGTCGCTTCAAACTTTAAGACTCTTTCCAGGGCATCCATACACTCTTCTTCAGACAAGGTCTCAGGGGTGACTCTTAGCACTGCAATGGAGTCTACTCTTCCCGACGGGGGTTTAGCCTCAATGACGCTTACATGTTCTAGATCGGCGGGTGGAGCCCAGTTCCCTCTTTCAGCTAAAGCTTCGATTAAGTTCCTCCACTCACTGACCAAGTCTTTGTAAGGAGTATTGAATTCTAGGATGTAGAATTCATTCGCTGTCTCATCTGAGCTCGCATCCTTTTTCTCTTCCGAGCCTTCACACAGGCTACAGACACACTTTGAAGTGATACCATCTCCCATTCCAGGTCCGTGGTTTTCTACTTCATTTTGCCCTCCGGGTTTCACTTCTGTCGACTCCAAGTTCATTCCTTCTACTGAACTGCCATCATCACTGTAAATCCATCCATTCCTATTCTCATTTCCGACTGACTCTTCACTGCCACTGTCTGAGAGATAGGCAAATTCACAGGCGTTGACAAAGTTAGAAAGGTCAGGCTAGTACTGGAATTCCAAGGTAGGGAAATTTGGCTCAGGCTGAGAGGAGGGAAAGAGTCACATGGGGTAATGCAGAGGCTGCGTTACGGGGATAGCTGTGGCGTTTGCTCTCTGTTGGTAGGGAACAAAGCTGGGTCTTATCTGAGGAGGAGAGGGTGTAGGGACCCTGATGGCTTGGGACATTGGGAAGGACTGAAAAGGGACAGTCTTTGGCAATGGATCATATGTGGATGGAGGAGGGCATTGGTTATAGGCTAGCTCTTCTTCCCTAGTCATCGGTTACCCAAACCACTCTTGTTCTCTGTCAAATCGGCCATTCGACTCTTTGGGTGACAAAGGCGAGGATTACGGCGAACTGCGAGAATTACTGCGCTAACAAGCCGGCCGACCCGGTATTCTCACCCACTTCTTTCTTTGCGGGAAAGGGATAGGAGGGGTTTAGACTCGGGGTAGGTGTTTAGGCTGAAGGCTCAAGCAATATGTAAATTAAGAATCTTCCAGTTTACTTAAAACAGTGTCTTTTATTAATTTCTATTTGGTTGGAAAAGGGGTTCTGCCCTTCTTTTTCGCAACTACTCTAGATCCTGGATCAGTGGATTCCGTCACTACGTCTATAAGCCCCTCGTATTCCACCTGTATTTCGACCTCCCAGGGTGGACAGCCCCGGGCGAGGGTCCTATAGGGCACGCGGATCCCACCGACCGAGAGAGAAGAACGCTCCTAACGGGTCTAGCGGGTCATAGGAACTTTTAACGCACGAGCGATGCTAATTATAGTCAAGGCAATACCGGGAAAGTCTCGTCTTTCAGCCTTAACGGAATTTCGGCAGAATTTCGCTTGCGCGAATGACGTTTTTACTTTTCGATAATGTCCGAGAAGATAATAGGCATGGGTCGGGCGGTAAAAGCCGGATGACATAGTGTCACATTGAACTTCGTTGCATACGCCGTGCGTGAGTTAAAATCGAAGTCAATGTCGGGCCAAGATCTTGCCAATTTTTTCCTTGTCGGAATTTTGGCAGAGCTTCACTTGAGCGAAAGATCTTTGGATTTTTAGCAAGGACTCGGTCTCGACTCTTACGCATTCCGTGCGGGTCAAAGTCAAAGTCAATGTCAGAGTCAAGGTTCTACCAATTTTTCCTTGTCGGAATTTTGGCAGAGTTTCGCTTGTGCGAAAGATCTTGACTTCCGTTATGAACTAAGGCTTGACCTTTACGGGGATATGCAACTGGGCTATATGACACGGACTAGACCAAAAACCAACCAAAAGTCACAGTTTTTTGAAACGTGGGACACGGACTGTGCATTGGTCGACACTGGCTGCCATGGGGAGTTTTTTGAAACGAGTCGTGCCCTTGCCCAGAAACCATGTTAAAGTTTCCCCTTCAGCAGCCAAGGCAAGAAAGAACCCATAATCATCATTCCCAGCTATTGCAACATCAGTAGGACAACTCTAAGCCACTGTAAATGTTACCCCTACACCATATAACACCCCATAACAACCTTACCACCTTCAATCCTAGCCTCCAAGCCTTAAACTCCCTTACTCAACTACAACCCAATTTCTCTTCCTCTTGCCAAAGCCAAGTAAAATGAATCAAAAATATCCAAACTCATTTATATCATCATAATAACATCATTTAACTTAGTATGAACAATTATTGAACAGAATCATATAACTTACCCAAAAATAGGTCGAAATAAAAAGAAGCTTTGATTGGCTATATTTGTTCTACTCGACTTCCTGATTGATAATATGAAATCAAAACCAGAAACGGATTGACGGTTGATTTGTTACGAATTTTGGAAGGTAACCCTAGGTTGGATGAAATGTAGGACTGAAGGAAGGATTTTAACAGAGAATGAAGCTTCTGGCATTTTTCTAAGGATTTATATAGATAATTTACACTTTAGCTCCTCTAAGTTCTAAACTCCTACAATCGACCACCTTAACTTTATATTTACACCTAAGCTCCTCGACAACTTTTATAACTTCTCATTTACAATTTCAAGTATTATAACTTTACTACACAAATTCCCATTTCTTTCATTTAGACATTACATATTTAAAATTACATTATTACCAACCTAAATCATATAAGTTAGCAAAATATTCAAATAAATTCTTAACAAATCCAAATACTATTAAATACATAATATGAGATGCAATGCACCCCACCCCTACGTGCTCCACGTGTGACCAAAATGGTTCCTAGGTTTAGGGTCGTGACAGTAACCTAGGGTGATAATTTTATCAGCTAAGGTTTTGGCCCCCGAGTGACCAATACATATGTCGTCGTGGACTTCTGCCAAGAGGTTCTCTATTTCCTTGGGATGAGCACATCTGAGGAGAGGTTTTGTGAATGGTATTCTGAATAAGACCCTGTTCCATACTGTGAACCTTACTGACTTTTTCTTTATGATCCTTGCTCGTATCTCATCGTTTGGCAGTTGGTCCCTCTCAATAAAGTCCACATATTCAACTATCCGACATTTCTCCTCCCCGTCTAGGAGCATTACTCGTAGTCTTTCGTAAGTTGGCCCCTCGATAAAGACTATGAGGCAGCTAGTGTCAGGGTCGACCACGTCAATGGTGGCAAGTTTGGACAAGACGTCTGCCACTTGATTGTCTTCTCGAACTATATGACCTATCTCAAAAAATTGGAGCTTCTTCACCATGTCTATAACGAGATCCTTGTACTTTGTCAGGATAGGGTGCTGAGTATTGTACTCCCCTTTTATTTGCTTGACTATGAGCTGGGAGTCACAGAAGGCGGCAATCTTTGATGCCCTATAGAAGGAGGCCAACTCTATGCCAAATATTAAGGCCTCATACTCAGCTTGATTGTTTGATGCAGGGAACTTGAATTTGATTATGTCTTGGATGGTGTGTTTACCATTGGGACTTGCCAATACTACTCCAGCTCCGCTTCTCTCCTTAGTGGTTGATCTATCTGTGTACAAGACCCAGCAGTTGGGTGGTAGTTCGATGGTCGGCTCTTCCCTCGCAGGTTTTTCACGCTTATGGGTGGTGGGGTTGTGCTCGCCTGTGAAGGTGGTTTAGACTATAAAGTCAACCAGAGGCTGTGCCAAGAGTATCTTCCCAGGCTGATACCAGATGTCAAACTCTGTGAGTTCGATAGACCAGTTAAGGAGACGTCCTGAGCAGTCCAACTTATGCATGATTCTTGAGGGGTGCATTAGTGTATATAGTTATAGGGTGCGAAGAAAAATATGCTCGTAGTTTCCTTGCAGCCATGACCATGGCATACGCTATTTTTTCTGCGTTGAAGTATCTGCTCTCCAAATATGATAGTGCTTTGCTCACATAGTAGATGGGTGTTTGAGTGCCCCCTCATTTCGGACTAGTAGAGCAGCTACAACATTGTCAGTGGCAGCTAGGAAGACATATAACATCTCTCCCCTGATCAGGCTGCTTAGTAGTGGGGGGAGCTCAAGTACTCCTTTAATTGTTTGAAAGATTCTGAGCATTAAGAGTCCATGAGAAGTACTTAGTCCCCCTAATGACTTTGAAAAATGGTAGTGACCTCTCTGCGGATTTTGCGATAAACCTACCAAGGGCTGCTACTCTCCCGTTCAGCCTTTAAACTTCCTTGATGTTAATAGGTTCTTGCATGTCGACCAGGGCTTTAATTTTTTCCGGATTTGCCTCGATACCTATTTGTGAGACCATGAAGCCTAAGAATTTTCCATTTGTTACTCCGAACACACACTTGCTCGGATTTAATTTCATGTTGTTTGCCCTTAGGTTGTCAAAGATCTCCTTTAAGTCCACGACGTGACTGCCAGTCCTAGTCTTAATGACCATGTCGTCAATGTATGCTTCCATGTTCTGACATATTTGATTCCCAAATACTTTGTTGACCATGCGTTGGTATGTTGCACCAACGTTTTTTAGCCCGAAGGGCATCGTGGTATAGCAATAATTCTTCCGGCCGCTTGGAAGGCCGTCTTCTCAATGTCTTCATCGGACATCTTAATCTAGTGGTAGCGAGAGTATGCATCTAGAATGCTTATAGTTCTATGTCAAGCAATGGAATATTCCATCTTGTCAATTCTTGGGAGCGGGTAACTGTCTTTTGGGCAGGCTTTGTTGAGATCAGTGAAATCTACACAAATTCGCCATTTCCCATTTTGTTTTTTGACCATCACGACATTGGCCAGCCAGATGGGGTAGGTTGCCTCTCTAATTATTCCAGCCCTTATTCGTTTCCGTACCACTTCCTTGATCACATCCTCCTTGTCATTAACAAAGATTCTTCTCGTCTGCTTGATAGGCTTACTAGACGGGTCGACCTCCGACCTGTGGACGGCCACCTCTTCCTTTATTCCCCTCATGTCCTCGACTCTCTAGGCAAAGATGTCTAGGTAATCTTGGAGTAGGGCAATGATCTCCTCCCTTTCTTCTAGGGAGAGCTGCCCTCCAATTTTTATTCTTTGCTCAGGGTAGTCGGGGTTAAGTATTATCTCCTCCTATTGGTCTACGGGCTCCATTTCGGGCCTGTCCCTAAATTGTAATGTTTCAATGATAATCTCTCTGAGTCTTCTTCCATCATCACCGTTTATGTCCAGGTCTATAATTTCGTCGTTCCCTTGTCCGACGTGGGTTCTATTTCTTGCTTCCTTTCATGAATGTCCAGCACCATGAGCTCCTCGACCTCGGCTTCAAATATCAGATGAAGCCTAGAGCTAGTGCTGGTCATCTTTACAGACTTAGAAATTTTCAGATTTTCTTTTGTTGTGTCAATATCCATCTTTTTTACTGTTTTCCTTATTTTTATCACATATTCCAAGAAGTACTTGGGGGGTTGCCCTCATATATCCAATTCCCGCTGGAGTTGGAAATTTAACCCGCTGGTGAGGAAAGGAGGCAATCATCCCAAGTTTGCCTTGACTTGGAATGCCTATGATGGCATGATAGTCACTAGCTAAGTCCATGACCACGAATGTTACTGTGGCATCCGCTTAGAAGGGGTACTCACCAATTTCAATTAATAAATCCACTGTCCCCATAGTATTAAGCTTGTGGTTGGTGAAGCCTTCCAACCTACCAGAGTATGGTTCCAGCATGCTGTCTTTCAAATTCATCTTCTGGAATGTCGAATAGTACAAAATGTCCCTGGAGGCCCTCGAGTCAATGAGGAGCCTCTCAGATTCACAGTTATCGATTCTCCCTTTGATCACCAAAGGTTGTTCACGGGATGCCCAACTTCCAGATAGCTCATTGGGAGAGAAGATATTACTTCCTCCTCATTGTGGACCCATGCAGGGATGTGGAAGACTTTACTTAGCTCATGTATTTGATCTTTCAACTTTTTGTTGGAGACGGCCTCCTCTCTTATGACGTGGAGTTTTGCCCTAGGAGGTTGTTCCTCCCTCTCCTCTCTATCATCGTCATCTCTTCCCCGCTTGTTATCATTTCGCATAACATAGTGATTGAGTTTCCCTTCATCAACCCACCTTTGGATCATCCTTTTAAGGGATATGCAATTTTCCTTATCATGTTCGTGATCCTTGTGAAAGGCACAATACTTAGAATTATCTGGGACATGTTTTAATTTGTCACTTAATGGTCAGGTCTCTTGTAGGTTTACCAACTGTATGATCTCTGTGATAGGTTTAGTGAGTGGAGTGAAGAGCTCGGCTTTTTCTGTAGCCCGAGTTCTATTCTTCCCCTTATAATTACTTCTGTTGGAAACCTGGTTTGTGCCAGTTGCAGCCATTTCAGTTCTCTCCGATCTTTTCTTACTCTTCTCTTCTGCGATGGCTATAGCATAGGCCCGGTTATACATATCAGATTTTGTTTTCGGCTCCCTGGCGGAGAGTTCATATATCAACTACCCAGATAGCAGTCCAGATTTGAAACAGACAATCACCTCACGGTTAGTCAGACTCTCTTCTACCTGGTCAGCCATGGCTCTGAACCAGTTATAATAACTTCGAGTTGACTCATTTTTGCCTTGCTCAACATTAGCCAAGTCTATTAATCTCTTTTTTCGTTTTCGAGCAGTCGCAAAATAATCGAGGAATCTCCTCCTCATCACTTTCCAGCTATCTATGCTCCCCTTTTTCAGTTCACGGAACCATGATAGGGATGTACTGGAGAAAGTGTTGGCGAAAGCCTTGCAGAGCATGTCATCTGCCTTGGAGAGGAGCACCATGGTTGACTCAAAGCCTTGTACATGATCTAGTGCATCTGTGGTTCCTCCATACTTCTCAAAGTTGGGAATTTAAAAGCCGGATTGGGAGGTTGATCAACAATCCACCGGGAGAAGGGACATGTTGCACTTGTGTCTTCATCCTCGATTTCCTTTTTTCCCATCTCCATTTCATCAATTCTCTTTTTTAGGAGGAGAAGCTCCCTTGCATCTACTCCCGTACTGTAGTGAGAACTACGATGGGTTCTCTCCTTATCTTTATGACCATTCACCCGACTTTGTTCCTCCCGTTGCTGGTGACTGACATGGTTATCTTCAAGCCCAAATGGCGCCCTGCGAGTATCTCTGGTTGAGGGGGACTCCTACGACAAGGAGGGATCCTATGACAAGGAGGGCTTCTATATCGAGGAGAGGGATCCCGACGGGGAGGAGTCTTTTGCCTTGCATGGTTAAGTATGGCTCTCAGATCATCCCAATTGACTTCTTGTTCACTTTGATTATTTAAATGGTCCCTTAGGTCTCCTCCTTGATGGGCACTCCCATATCCAGGAGCCCTATCACGTGGACGAATGTCCTGGATAGGCAACTGCTTGGACCTACCAGCAGCGTCGTGATGTGGAGGACTTTGGCCAGGGGGAAGGTCTTCTCTATTCTCATGGCTACCTCGCGTATCAGCGTGACAGTCCCCTCTGTGTGAAACTCGAGTTTTGGTGGGCCAGATGAATTCAACTAAAGAATGATCTAGATCCAACTCCAGCAAGGCATTTTGTGTTTCATAAATGCGTTGCAAAGTGTCCATCTGGCGGTGCAGAAGTGTTGTGCGATCAGTAAGTGGGAGAGATGAGCCCGCACCCCCTAGGGTTGTGTTCCGCCTTGCTTGGCTAACTATTAGTCGTCCTCCCCGTCGTCGACGACGGTTGTGGTCCAGGGTGGTGGCATATTCATGCCCAAGGGTGGTGGCAGCCCACCATTCTGGGGCGGAGGAGATGGCAAATGGCCACCATTGATCTGTGGAATTACTGATCCTGCGTTGCTGTTAACTTCCTACATAGGCTGATTATCCAGATCTGGTGTTAAACTAGCAGTATGTCCGTCTTCTATCAGATCTGTTAGAGCAGATTTTTCGTCTCTCCAATGGATGTTACGATCGTTTCCCGGCTATTGAACCTAGCTGATGATGCCAAAAATGTCGGATCAGCCCAAATTCAGTGGTTCAGATATATCATGTATGCTTGTATAGCCTGAAAAAGATGAACAAACACTTAAACTAAGTCGGGGCTTCACCGGCGAATGCACTCCGACGTGAGAGTAAGTATGTGTATTTTATGAGAGCAAATCAATTGAAAATAGCTCAAAGTCAAAGAATGCGTTACCAGAAAATTGTGATTTATGGCGTTTATTTATAGTTGTAGGCAGTGTTCTTAAAAGTGGCCTAGGAGACCGCCTAGGTGCTAGGCGGTGGCCGGATGCCGCAGTTTACGTCAAGGCGAGAAGATTAGGCGATGGGCGTGCTGGGCGGAGCTAGGCGGACTGGGCGGACGGGTTATTGCCACGAAGAAAATGAATTCAATTTTGAAAAATCAAAACAAACTTAAGCCCTAAGACCAGAAAGAGATCAAAAATCATAAAAAAATGTAATACCTCAGCACGAATAACAAGGTATTATACTATATCTGATAAATCAGGAGAGGATAGAGAGAGAGAAGGGGGAGGTGAATCTACCCGTGAGGTGAGGGGCGGAGAAGATAAGGGGGCGGAGGAAAGGTTAAGGCGAAATCGTCGCCATCGCTACCGTTCACTTCGTCTCCTTCATTCAAATGCTCAAAGCATTGAAGGGTTTGATTTGATTTTGCAATTGAGGGAGGTGGGATTCAAGGCAACGAGATTGGCGTTGTTGTGGGTTTTCGTTTGCGGTTAGAGAGAGTAAGAGAGATCGTTAGAGAGAGAAAGAGAGATTGACGTTGTGGGTTTTCGTTTGTTTTGATTTTTTAAATGGGCCGATGGTTTAAAAAAGATAAGAAATGGGCTGATAAGAAAAGAAAAGAAAAGAAATGGGCCGGTGGTTATTCACTTAGAGTTCAATGCTTCTATGCAATGGAGTAAGTATCATTTGCATATAAATTATTTAAATTCTCGGCCCGCTTAGTCCCCGATTAGGATTGCAAAATTGGATTAGATTTTTTATATTGTATAAAAATATTATTTATTTTTGACAAATAATAAAAATAAGTGGCACTATTTTTTGGATATATATATATATATATATATATATATATATATATATATATATATATATATATATATATATATGTATAAATTTATGAAATATATTTAAAATTTATTTAATTTCTTGGCCCCGCTTAGGTCCCTAGGCGCTAGGCCCGACTCCGCCGCCTAGCATCTGCCTAGCGCTTTTTAGAACCTTGGTTGTAGGAGATAGTCTCCTACATTGGATAGAAAGTTATGAGAGAATGATGAGTTTAATCTTACTCAGATCCTAATTCCGTGATGTCCTTGTTAGACTAGGATTAGAATTGTGCTATGGACGTATGTCGGAGAGGAGTGATACTCGTCATAGTCGTTGTTCGTTTGCTGGTCGACATAGCTCGTATGCCGGGCATGGGAGATAGCCAAAAGTAGGGAAGCCCATTCCCTCTGTCATCTTGTGTAGCTTGATTGTGGTTGACGTTGTCGTGGTTGACCTAGGTTTAGGTACTCGTCGACCTAGTTTGGTTACATGGTCGTTCTAGTTTTAACACTATTTCTTTATGTACAGGTCGACATATTGACTACTTAAAGTGGGGGTGGAAATGGTTCGATTTAGCTCGGTTTGGGCAAATTTAGAAGTCAAACCGCTAGCATCGGTTTGAAAAAATTCCAAATCGAGCTAAACCATAAAAAAAAATCAGACCGAGCTAAACCAAACCGCTATAGTTCGGTTTGATTCGGTCTAAATCGCAATTTGATTTGCGGTTTGATTTTGCGGTTCAGACCACGGTCCAAACCACATTTCAAACCACATTCCAAACCATATAAATGAAATTAGAAGAGTTGTTTTAACAACACATTCATTTTGTTCTTCCTGATCTCTAATACTAAGGCGTGTAATTAAGTTTCCAAATGCACCCTTAATTGTGCAAAACTTAGTTAGAACAAGTCAGATCTCTCCTCTGATAGCTTTAGAAGAGGTCAAAAGTATGTCTTGAAATGAACTAAAGCTCTTAATTGCTATTCACTAGGTCAAAGCTGGGGATGTGACTTGTGAGATGGAAGTTTATGATGGTGACCTTTCAAATTTGGGCAATTTAATCGACGGCAAGAGCATTGCTCTCTTTCGGTTCGGCTCAGTTTGACTCGATTCGTTTTAGGAGTGTCAAATCCCAAGCTGAGCTGAACCACATGATTTGTTAATTTCTCAAATCGAGTTAAACCACTTATGTCTAAAAACTGAACCAAACCACACGGTTTGACTCGGTTCGACTTCAAACCGCGATTTGAGCCAAACCATTTCCACCCCTAATTTAAAGGAGAATATGACAAGAATAGGTAACGGAGCCCATTTTCTATTTCGTATTTAATAATTGTGTATATTTTGCATTTGACTCAATCCATTATGCTTTGCCTGTTTTTTATGGTATAAAATCGTACTCGATTTATATCGATTTATAACGTTCATTATTCATAGTTCTTAAATTTATTAAAATAATTAAATTATCTTAACATTAATACATTTTGATATTTTATTAAAAATAATCTATAGTATAAATGAGGGAAGGGGTGTTACAGTACTATGAATAGTGTCAAGCGGCAAATTTCTCATTTTGCCCTCATACATTTGTCCATTTCCCATTTTGCCCTTAAAAAAAATAATAAAATTAAAAAAAAATAAAAAACCCGTGTCCTTCGACACGGACATGTACTAGTAGAGTAATATTTATAAATCGATTTATATCGATTTATAACGTTCATTATTCATAGTTCTTAAATTTATTAAAATAATTAAATTATCTTAACATTAATACATTTTGATATTTTATTAAAAATAATAGAGTAATATTTACGAAATGAGAGATTGAGAGGGAAGAATTGATGAATAAAAATAATGGAAAAACACAAGAATATTGGCATCGCGATAAATGTGTGCAAACGACGCAATTACACTCCAGTGGGACCCACACCAAAACTGTTCACAAATTAAGAGCTGAATGATCCTTACAGTGCCAGCTCTCTTATCCACAACAAAAGTAGAAATTTTCGAGTTCAAAAAATCCAAACCAACCAAAACCGCTGCAAAATGCTTCTTCCGTAACATTTTCTCGATATCCTACTTTATTTAATTAACAAAAGATTCATTTTCATTTAGAAGAATATGAAAGGGGCACTGCACAATGATAATGATTGAGGTTCAATGACAATATCAGTTTTAGTTTTTAATAATAACAAATATATTTTTTATCTAAATTTTGATACGTTTGTTTTGATGACGTCAAAAATTTCAGGATCAGGGAGGTTGTAGGATATCTGGCAGGATATATATATGGTGCGGTACCTATGATCACAACACAGAAATGAAGCACCGTTAAGGTCTAAGTTGGAGGTTATTCCAACTCAGGCCCTCGAGTGTGAGAGTAAGATTACTGAGATAATAAGGCTTGGAATGCCTTGAGCGTGTGTGTTTAGGGTTTGAGCAATATGACTTACAATATAGATTTGACACTTACCTTGTCCAAGGGGACATATGTCTTCTATTTATAGGCAATGGGAAGCTGCTCGCTGACGTAAGCCATGAGGTCAGCCCTAAAGGGCACTTTAGTCTTTGACCGCATAGACGTGTCCGCATCTGATTGGCTCTGTCAGGAAAGGAAGATTCACTGTCAGAGGGGATGTCGCTGAAAGGGACAGGAGCCGTGTATTTGGTGCGGCGCATTGAATGCAATAGTAGGCGCCTGACTGAGCCGCATTAAATGTGATGGGAGTGAGCCGGTTACTGTACTGTCAGAGCCAGTAAGTAAACTTGCTCAATAAGCTTTGATATTAACCGGGAGTCTGGTATGAGATCGCAGTCAACACCTTAGGCGCGGTCAATGGTAATTGACGCGGGCACGGATGTTACGGTCATAACTCCTGCGGTCACCAGGCTGACGGTCAGGATCCCTTCGGTCTTGACTGGGATGGGATGAGAGGAACGCGGTCTTGACCTTGAGGGCCTATCTGTCCGCGGTCTTGACTCTGGCGGTCTAGGATTCGCCACGTCATACTGGTGCTTTGGACCAGACCGAACTTGGGCCCGGTCTAGCTGATCCGAGCTCATCACGTTTAAATTCAATTTCAAATAAAAGTTGAAATCAGCCTCAATTTGGCATTTAAAAAACTAGCAGTACACCCGTGCGATGCACGGACAGCTATTAACATATATTGACGAAAATTCATACAAATATAACAGGAAATAGGAATGTTTGTGTACATTGTAAAACACTTTTTTGAAAACTATATTATTAGTACAAATAGCAGATTGAAGGTGACTAAAATAAAAATATATTTAAGGCATAGTTAGGTTGGACGAAACGTGTTTTATAAGTAAATTCCCGTTCTATTCAGTAATAATTACATTTGACATCCATTTTTCAATGCTATGGAATTGAACGCATATATTTTTATGTAAAACATATTTATTGTGTATTGAACGTGATATGTGCGTAATTTGGCCCACGCATCACTTAGTTTCGCAACGATTGGGAAAGCGTAATGAATCTAGTGATAAGTCTCCAAATATTTCTCTTCAACTCGCAATTCTAACTCTTGACTCTAGTGATTCTCCAAACACACAAATTACATGAAATGAAATTTTCAAGTATCATCAATTTTGATTTTTGAGAAGTTATTTTGTTCTTGAACCGTATTCAACTTCTAAATCCCCGTTAGATTTTTACCATTTTAACATTAGGAAAAACTATTTCGCTATCAAATAAATAAATGCTCCCTTCGTCTCATTTTAAACTTTCTTTTTTTTTTTTAATAAAAGGTGTCCCATTTTAAATTTAATAAATTACAATGAAAAAAATATAATATTTTTTTATTCAATGGTCTTATAATATAAGTCATACTCACAACAACTATTCACTAATTACTTTGTACCCAACTTTTTATACTTTATAATAAAACCATTCATCTCTTTAATATCCTAACAAATTTTTTAACTTTTAAAATAGGACAAAAGTTGAAGAAAAAATTATTAATATTTCTATTATACAATGCTATTTTTTTCCTTTATTTCTTTATAAATGTAGAGATTAATAATATGACATAGAAAAATAAGAAAATACAATAAACAATAAACAAATAAGTATATAATAATATACAAATATTATGAACATTTAAAATTTATTATAAAAAAAGATGAATACTATGCGGTTTAGGGTTAAATGGGACATAATTAATGTTGGATTAGCTACTAAATTGTTTGATGTATCGAACTAAAATAAACCTAATAACCATAATACCCCTTTCAACTCATCATTCTATACCCACCACTTTTTTTTTTTTATTTTATATTATTTATTTTTATTATTAGTAAAATTATTATTATCATTTATAATTAAAAAAATACTTCACACTTAATTAATTTTCACTATCCCAACAAAACAAAGTAAAAAGGGCAATGCTAATGCGACAAAAAAGTTAACAAAATAATAATAAAAATATATTACCGATTAAAAAAAATGACATGTTAAAAAAAATACATTACATGTTCGTCTATTATATATAAAAGGGGACATAATTAATGTTGGATTAGCTACTAAATTGTTTGATGTATCGAACTAAAATTAACCTAATAACCATAATACCCCTTTCAACTCATCATTATATACCCACCATTTTTTTATGTTATATTATTTATTTTTATGATTAGTAAAATTATTATTATTATCATTAATAATTTAAAAAATACTTTACACTTAATTTATTTTCACTATCCCAAGAAAATAAAGTAAAAAGGGCAATGCTAATGCGACAAAGAAGTTAACAAAATAATAATAAAAATATATTACCAATTAAAAAAAATGACATGCTAAAAAAAAATACATTACATTTTCCTCTATTATATATAAAAAGGGAACGTAATTAATGTTGGATTAGCTACTAAATTGTTTGATGTATCGAACTAAAATTAACCTAATAACCATAATACCCCTTTCAACTCACCATTATATACCCACCACTTTTTTTTTATTTTATACTTATTTATTTTTATGATTAGTAAAATTATTATTATTATCATTTATAATTAAAAAAATACTTCACACTTAATTAATTTTCACTAAAAAATATTGAGAAATTCAAAAAGGAAAATTAAGAAAGGGTAATTAAGAAATTTATATTTTAAAAAGAAGGATTTTTTTCTGTGTCGAAATCAAACGAAAATAGACTCTATTTATAGAGGAAAAAATTAAGAATTTTTGTGCAATATTATTTTTTTAAAATAATTTATTTATTATGAAATAATTGAGGTAAAAAAAAGGGGTGAAATTTTCATTTAAAAAAGAGGTTTTTTTTTGTGTCCAAATCAAATGAAAATAGACTCTATTTATAGAGGAAAAAAAATTATGAATTTTGGTGTAATTTTTTTTTTTTAAAAATTAATTTATTATAAAATAATTAAGGTCAAAAAAACGGGTGGAAAATAAAAAAACTGAAATAAAACCAGCCAATCAGAGGCCACCACGTGGCAGGTTTAAAAAAAAAAAAAAATTTGCCTCGCGGACACGCGCCTTTGTCGGCACGTGTACCGCACGCGCCAGATTCCCCCCATTCAGAGCATGACACGTGGCAGCTTCGACGAATATCTTCAAAATTGCCATGCAGTGAAATTACCAAAATGCCCCTGGTTTGGGCAGGCGTTTTTTGGCGATCTTGTTGTTATATTAGTATAGATTATCCATCTGATAATATTTTGCTATGAACATTTGATATGCAAAATTCGGATTAATGAGAAAATGTCCACCAGATATCTCAAAATCTACGAATCATCCTTTTGCAATAAGAACATTGATATCCAATTAATTGTGAAAAAAATTTAAAAATCGTCCAATTACCAGATGATAAAAACAACAAAAACAAATCAAATAAATATAGGCTCTCGCAGTGAAGATAAAACAAAAACTCTCACAAGGAGAGAAAAAAAAAACAGACTCTCAACGAAGTAGAAAATTTATTATAAAATAAAATGAAAAATTTCAACAACACAATTGTTTGTAATCTCAAAAAAATGAGATTAAAAATAATTATTTTGTTGTAAAATGCGTTATAATAAAATTAACAGAGCAAAGAAAAGGAATGAAAATGGCTGATTTAATGAAAAATGAAGATTCGATATCTTACTTAAATTAAAAAAAAATTATAAATGGATTTTTTTTTTAGTAAATGCAATTTATTTATTATAGTTATACCAATTATTCACTTGTTATTAGTATTTTTACAATTTCAAATAAGCCTCGGAGTAAACCCAAACAAAGAACGACGTCGTTTTTCTTGTCCGTAAGCGAGTACGTGGGGGCGCGCGTGTAATCGTTTTGTTCATATGTTACCTCCTCCAACTATTCTCCACAAGATTTTGGGCAAGTCACACACACACGACACGACACGACCCGACCCTCAAAAATTTTATTTAAAGGAGGAAAAAAAAATTAGAGAGAGAAAGTTGAAATCTATTTCTAGAGCGAGAAAGTTGTGTAGAGAGATACTCCTATATAAACAGTTGGGGGAAAGGATTTGGACCCTTCGTGTGTGTGTTTTGTTAAAAAAAAAAAAATTGTTGTTGCGTTGGTGAAAATGGCAAGCTCGGTTCCTCAAGATGAAGTTGTTTCCCTGGAACTCCCTGCACCTTCTGGCTGGAAGAAAATGGTTTTCTCTTTTATCTTTTCTCTCTCTACATTTTTTTGTCGGCTTACGTTACATTCCTGTTTTCTTGAAATTTTTATATGAGCAAGTTGGGATTTTTTTTTTTTTGGGTAATCTTTTTTAGTGTTTCTATTTGAATTGATGTTTAATTTTGTGAATTGGGTTCTGGGTGTTGTTCGATCTTGTTAAAGTTTGTATCTTTGGGGGAAAATTTGGTTGGTGTGCGGTGGATTTTTGAAGCTAGGGTTTGAGGGCATGTTTCTTGATTTTGGTGAATTTTTGAGTGATATGGCTAAATACTTGTGAAATTTATGCTACTTCTTTGACTTCTGAACTTCTGGAAGGTTCCTGTTTTGCCTCCTTTTACCTTATGCTAGTTAATTTTAACCTTGAAGGTGAAATAGTACAAAGCTATATGAAGGCTGATAAACAGAATGCATTTAGTTTGATAATAATAAAAAAAAAAAAAAATCCTCTTTTACGTGATTAAAGAATCTGCTGCTTGAGGCTGACACGCGTTAGCATCATGGTACCCGATTTTGGGTTGAAATGTATATGCTTGTAGCCAATTTATACAAGAACTTATGCCTGTTCCTTTTATGGAAATTGGATTTAGTTGTATTGTTCATTTGTCGTTTATGCTTATGTTTGTCTGTCACTTATGGTACATATGATTGTTAATGAACTGAGCATCCAGTTGTTTAGTGAGAGAAATCCCATCTTACGTTGTTATCTACCTTTTGTCGCTTTAAGCGACAAAGTGCAGCAATGTTGATATTTTCCTTATGGCTCTTGCTGGAAATATTTTTGTTATCCACTTTCTAAACATTTAGTTTTACGGTAATACAATGAATAGCGAATTTTTTATGGTAAAAAGCGTTTAGGGACAAAGTTTTTTACAAAAAAAGACATTCATTTTGGGACAAAAATCTCTTGAATTTGGACATTCATTTAGGTATGGAGGGAGTAAGAGAAAATTCTTCGATTTATGTTTCGTTGCTTGAAGCGACAAAGTGTTACTATGTGGACATTTGTTTGAGGTCACTGTTGAGGCTGACTATGCATATAGAAATTTCATGCCAAAACTTGTGGTCATTCTGTTTTTAAAGCTCGATTTGGTTATATGATTCATTTGCCGTTTATGTTTGTCTTTCATTTACCCAACTCGACCACCACATAACTTTCTTTGTTGCATTAGTGCGTATTTACCCCTGACTCCCCACACATTTCCTTATTTTGTTCGAGCGAGTGTCTATATTGTTCCCTCTCTGTCCCGAGAAAAGAGTGCTACCTTCCTTGAGTTTGCCCTATTAAAGAGAGTGTATTTTACTAGCTGTAAATTGTTTATGTTTCTTTAATTTCTTACCTTTTTATAAGAATAATATATCTCTTAACTTGTTAAATTAAAAGAGATTTTAATTTTCACTTTCAAGGAGTGATATTCAAGTATTACAGTTTACAAAAAGTTTGACTTTACTCTTTGGGGAACAGAGAGAGAGAGAGAGAGAGAGAGAGAGCTAACTAGTTTTGTTTGTTCGAAGCACGTTGGAATTTATAAATGCAACGAAGGATAGATTTAACTTGCTCTTTAAAATGTTCCAGACAGAAATTATAAAGCAAAATGAAGTACGATGATTTACCTTTTTTTACATCCTAGAACAATCTTTTAGAAAAATCTAACATTAGCTGTGGTCTGTATTATTTTGGAAACCACTGGAAAAGTGGTCAAGCATTTTTGTTTGGTTCATGTGCTGACCAAAACAGGAAAAAGTGGGCTTAGTGTTGTGTTCTTTAGCACAAATTTGTCAAGTGTATAATCTGGATTTATTTTTATGCGTTTGTTGAATTAGGAAGGCTGCACGCACGTGGAGTTTGAAAAATTTCCTATTTATGATGAGGCATGTTGTTGGAAAAGATTTTGGAAATGTTTTCTGGCCTTTTATTGGTGTTCTAGTCTCTTAGTTTTAGTACTTCACACATGTTCTTGCATTTGATTTCTTTTGGAAGACTGGCAAATAATGAATTTTTTATGGTAAAAAAGCGTTTAGGGACAAAGTTTTTTACAAAAAAAGACATTCATTTTGGGACAAAAATCTCTTGAATTTGGACATTCATTTAGGGACGGAGGGAGTAAGAGAAAATTCTTCGATTTATGTTTCGTTGCTTGAAGCGACAAAGTGTTACTATGTGGACATTTGTTTGAGGTCACTGGTGAGGCTGACTATGCATATAGAAATTTCATGCAAAATCTTGTGGTCGTTCTGTTTTTAAAGCTCGATTTGGTTGTATGATTCATTTGCCGTTTATGTTTGTCTTTCATTTACCCAACTCGACCACCACATAACTTTCTTTGTTGCATTAGTGCGTATTTACCCCTGACTCCCCACACATTTCCTTATTTTGTGCAAGCGAGTGTCTATATTGTTCCCTCTCTGTCCCGAGAAAAGAGTGCTACCTTCCTTGAGTTTGCCCTATTAAAGAGAGTATGTATTTTACAAGCTGTAAATTGTTTATGTTTCTTTAATTTCTTACCTTTTTATAAGAATAATATATCTCTTAACTTGTTAAATTAAAAGAGATTTTAATTTTCACTTTCAAGGAGTGATATTCAAGTATTACAGTTTACAAAAAGTTTGACTTTACTCTTTGGGGAACAGAGAGAGAGAGAGAGAGAGCTAACTAGTTTTGTTTGTTCGAAGCACGTTGGAATTTATAAATGCAACGAAGGATAGATTTAACTTGCTCTTTAAAATGTTCCAGACAGAAATTATAAAGCAAAGTGAAGTACGATGATTTACCTTTTTTTACATCCTAGAACAATATTTTAGAAAAATCTAGCATTAGCTGTGGTCTGCATTATTTTGGAAACCACTGGAAAAGTGGTCAAGCATTTTTGTTTGGTTCATGTGCTGACCAAAACAGGAAAAAGTGGGCTTAGCGTGGTGTTCTTTAGCACAAATTTGTCAAGTGTATAATCTGGATTTATTTTTATGCGTTTGTTGAATTAGGAAGGCTGCATGCACGTGGAGTTTGAAAAATTTCCTATTTATGATGAGGCACGTTGTTGGAAAAGATTTTGGAAATGTTTTCTGGCCTTTTATTGGTGTTCTAGTCTCTTAGTTTTAGTACTTCACACATGTTCTTGCATTTGATTTCTTTTGGAAGACTGGCAAATAATGAATTTTTTATGGTGAAAAAGCGTCAAGGGACAGTTTTTTACAAAAAAAGACATTCATTTTGGGACAAAAATCTTTTGAATTTGGACATTCATTTAGGGACGGAGGGAGTAAGAGAAAATTCTTCGATTTATGTTTCGTTGCTTGAAGCGACAAAGTGTTACTATGTGGACATTTATTTGAGGTCACTGGTGAGGCTGACTATGCATATAGAAATTTCATGCAAAATCTTGTGGTCGTTCTGTTTTTAAAGCTCGATTTGGTTGTATGATTCATTTGCCGTTACTGTTTGTCTTTCATTTACCCAACTCGACCACCACATAACTTTCTTTGTTGCATTAGTGCGTATTTACCCCTGACTCCCCACACATTTCCTTATTTTGTGCGAGCGAGTGTCGATATTGTTCCCTCTCTGTACCGAGAAAAGAGTGCTACCTTCCTTGAGTTTGCCCTTTAAAGAGTATGTATTTTACAAGCTGTAAATTGTTTATGTTTCTTTAATTTCTTACCTTTTTATAAGAATAATATACTCCCTCCGTCCCATAAAACCTTGTCCATTTTGCTATTTTGGGCGTCCCACTTTAAAGTCCCACTTTCCTAAAAAGGAAACTTTTTAATACTTCATTATTCATGGGACCCACTTGTCATAGTCACAACAACTATCCACTTACTATTCTCTACCCCACTTTCTCTCTCCTACCCACTCACAACACCTACTTTAATAACATTATATATATTCACTCCTTATTTTCCGTTCTCAATAGTAAACGAGTAACCTAATGTGGGACGGAGGGAGTATTTCTTAACTTGTTAAATTAAAAGAGATTTTAATTTTCACTTTCAAGGAGTGATATTCAAGTATTACAGTTTACAAAAAGTTTGACTTTACTCTTTGGGGAACAAAGAGAGAGAGAGAGAGAGCTAACTAGTTTTGTTTGTTCGAAGCACGTTGGAATTTATAAATGCAACGAAGGATAGATTTAACTTGCTCTTTAAAATGTTCCAGACAGAAATTATAAAGCAAAGTGAAGTACGATGATTTACCTTTATTTACATCCTAGAACAATCTTTTAGAAAAATCTAGCATTAGCTGTGGTCTGCATTATTTTGGAAACCACTGGAAAAGTGGTCAAGCATTTTTGTTTGGTTCATGTGCTGACCAAAACAGGAAAAAGTGGGCTTAGCGTGGTGTTCTTTAGCACAAATATGTCAAGTGTATAATCTGGATTTATTTTTATGCGTTTGTTGAATTAGGAAGGCTGCATGCACGTGGAGTTTGAAAAATTTCCTATTTATGATGAGGCACGTTGTTGGAAAAGATTTTGGAAATGTTTTCTGGCCTTTTATTGGTGTTCTAGTCTCTTAGTTTTAGTACTTCACACATGTTCTTGCATTTGATTTCTTTTGGAAGACTGGCAAATAATGAATTTTTTATGGTGAAAAAGCGTTAAGGGACAGTTTTTTACAAAAAAAGACATTCATTTTGGGACAAAAATCTTTTGAATTTGGACATTCATTTAGGGACGGAGGGAGTAAGAGAAAATTCTTCGATTTATGTTTCGTTGCTTGAAGCGACAAAGTGTTACTATGTGGACATTTATTTGAGGTCACTGGTGAGGCTGACTATGCATATAGAAATTTCATGCAAAATCTTGTGGTCGTTCTGTTTTTAAAGCTCGATTTGGTTGTATGATTCATTTGCCGTTACTGTTTGTCTTTCATTTACCCAACTCGACCACCACATAACTTTCTTTGTTGCATTAGTGCGTATTTACCCCTGACTCCCCACACATTTCCTTATTTTGTGCGAGCGAGTGTCGATATTGTTCCCTCTCTGTCCCGAGAAAAGAGTGCTACCTTCCTTGAGTTTGCCCTATTAAAGAGAGTATGTATTTTACAAGCTGTAAATTGTTTATGTTTCTTTAATTTCTTACCTTTTTATAAGAATAATATACTCCCTCCGTCCCATAAAACCTTGTCCATTTTGCTATTTTGGGCGTCCCACTTTAAAGTCCCACTTTCCTAAAAAGGAAACTTTTTAATACTTCATTATTCATGGGACCCACTTGTCATAGTCACAACAACTATCCACTTACTATTCTCTACCCCACTTTCTCTCTCCTACCCACTCACAACACCTACTTTAATAACATTATATATATTCACTCCTTATTTTCCGTTCTCAATAGTAAACGAGTAACCTAATGTGGGACGGAGGGAGTATTTCTTAACTTGTTAAATTAAAAGAGATTTTAATTTTCACTTTCAAGGAGTGATATTCAAGTATTACAGTTTACAAAAAGTTTTGACTTTACTCTTTGGGGAACAGAGAGAGAGAGAGAGAGAGAGAGAGAGAGAGAGAGAGAGAGAGAGAGCTAACTAGTTTTGTTTGTTCGAAGCACGTTGGAATTTATAAATGCAACGAAGGATAGATTTAACTTACTCTTTAAAATGTTCCAGACAGAAATTATAAAGCAAAGTGAAGTACGATGATTTACCCTTTTTTTACATCCTAGACAATCTTTTAGAAAAATCTAACATTAGCTGTGGTCTGCATTATTTTGGAAACCACTGGAAAAGTGGTCAAGTATTTTTGTTTGGTTCATGTGCTGACCAAAACAGAAAAAAGTGGGCTTAGCGTGGTGTTCTTTAGCACAAATTTGTCAAGTGTATAATCTGGATTTATTTTTATGCGTTTGTTGAATTAGGAAGGCTGCATGCACGTGGAGTTTGAAAAATTTCCTATTTATGATGAGGCATGTCGTTGGAAAAGATTTTGGAAATGTTTTCTGGCCTTTTATTGGTGTTCTAGTCTCTTAGTTTTAGTACTTCACACATGTTCTTGCATTTGATTTCTTTTGGAAGACTGGCAAATAATGAATTTTTGTGGATAATAGAATACGGATGATGTGCACCTGTACGGTTTCTATTAACCCCCTCCCCCAAATATATATATATATATATATATATATATATATATATATATATATATATATATATATATATATATATATATATATATATATATATATATTACGTAAATCATTAATGACATTGCAGTTTATTACATATGGTAGCATAAAACATAAGCAGACTGAAGGTTGATTTGGTACATCTGAGGAGGAGTAATTCCATGGGGATTTACTTAAAAGGCTTCCTTGATTCATTATAGGGTTTGGTATGAGACATATATTGTCCTTTGGAGCATAACAATTTATAAGATAGGAATTAGAAAATAGTGTCAACATATGACAAGAAACTGCAGCCACATCTTTGATGTTTATACTGTTGACTTTAGAAGAGGTATATATTTTTGATATGTACTCCCTCGTCCCGAAATGATCTTCCTACTTTTTTAGTTGTTATCGTGAAGGTACTTTGAGAAATAATTTTAGGTTAGTTTGATTATCCTAATGAAAATTTGAAATTTATTGTTGATACACCATAATAAATACTATCAATAACAATTTTTAGATGCTCATTAGGATAATAAAAATAACCTAAAATTATTGCTCAAAGTACCTTCGTGATAACATCTAAAAAAGTAGGAAGATCATTTTGGACAGAGGGAGTATAATACACTTCCTTGGAAATTTCATATTACAAGATAGAAATTAGAAATAGTATCAACATATGACAAGAAACTGGAGAGCTATCGAATGAAGTTAGTTTGAAGTTATTACATATCAACAACTTCAGAAAGTTTCTCTCGTTTAAGTGTGAAGTAGAAACAATTCAGGATTTTGGAGGTCAAAATCCAAAGAACAGGAGAGGCATGATACAGTTTGTTTTGTGATGAACTAGTTTTCTGTGTAGGAATAGTGAACAATATCAGGTTAACCGTGATCAAGATTTAGATTAAGAACAGATAGAATAAAGAAGAATCTTTCAGGAATAATTCTTTTGAGCTGTTTTTCTATTAAGGTATGTCATGAAACCAAGGTATTAAACTTGTATGTCAGTCTATGTTACCTGGACACGGTATCCGGTATCCGACACGGATACGGATCCTAGTGTCGGATACAATTTTCTTAATAATTTTGGACACCGGGACACCGTCCTAAATTTGGACACGGGTACGGGGATACGGTTCATCCCTCAATTCCTTTTTTTTTATATGCATTCTCCTTTATCACTTGCTGTGTTACAAATCATATTATTTTGATAAAACTTTAATAATATCTAAAATCTATTAGGGGCTTTAGAGTAAATAACAAAATATAGACTCCTTAATATGAATAAACAGTAGGTTGAGGGGCTACTGAGGGATTGTCTCTTAAAGTAGAAACAATTCAGGATTTTGGAGGTCAAAATCCAAAGAACAGAAGAGAGGCATGCTACAGTTTGTTTTGTGATGAACTAGTTTTCTGTGTAGGAATAATGAACAATATCAGGTTAACCGTGATCAAGATTTAGATTAAGAACGGATAGAATAAAGAAGAATCTTTCAGGAATAATTCTTTTACCATAATTGCGAAAATTCCCTTTAAAAAAAAAAAGGGTGTCCGAGGTTTCACAGCCGTACCCGCGCCGGATTTCATACCGGTGTCCGCGTCGTGTCGTGTCGACACTGGTATGACGCCAAAAATGCCAAGTCCGGGTAACACAGATGTCAGTCATATACTGTTTGCATCCTTAGATTGCAACGAGAAGGGGGTTGACGCTTAGAGAAGAAATAAGTTTCCACTCTTGATTTTTATATTCCGGCATCTGGGATGAAGTTGGACCTTGTGAAATTAAGTTTTGACGTGTATCGTTGATGGTGAAATCATTTATGGAAGCTGGGAATTTGCTGAAACATTAATAGGTATTAGCATGTCTTGAGTTGTTTGAACGTGTCTCTTGTATTCACATGAGATTGGACTGACGCTGCCGACTCTGAGTTCGTTTTATCTGGTCACCAAAAATTATCAAGATATAGCAGCAGAAAGAATCTTTTAGAAATTATCCAAGTTACTATCGGCGGAGCTATTGAGTAGATAGGGACTGTTTGGAGGATTATGTACAAATAGTGAGAAATGTTTATTAGTATTTTAGTGGAGCAGTTTACTTGCCTTGTGAATTTATGTCTTGGAGAGATATCAGGAGGGTGGGTTCTTTCTTTATTTCATTTTCTTTTTGGGTCTCTCGTGAATTTGGACTCTCAGGTACACATCAGAGTATGCCACGTGTCAGAAGGTGACTTCAAGCCTTCCGAGGAGTTTTGGTGCGTTTTTTGGTAACATGGCCTGTGAATTCTCTTTTTTTGTAAACTTGCTAAAACTCGTAATTTTTTTTTTTTTCATTTTCTGATTGTTGTTTTCTTTATATTCCTCTAGAGGGAAATATAATATGGCTTGAAGCACCTTCATATTAGTGATGTTATGGAAGGCTTCAAGCTGGAAAAAAGGTACAACACAAGAACGGGAGCACATTGCATTGACCGGTATGCTGAAGATATGCGTACATACTTTTTCTGGATTGAAATAATTTCATTTCTAAATTTCCACCTACTTATACCCACCGTCCTGTAATGATAGTGTCCCATTTTACTATTTAAGCATTTTAACAACCTATTTTCATTTCCATCACTACCCTTAACGAGGTTTACTTATTTACTCCATCACTCCCCTTTTCACTTCCTCTTCTCTCTTCCTCTTCTTCCTTGGTTGGCAATTTTGGAAGTTTAGTGATTTTAACCTAACAATTTTGGAAACGAGACTATCTTTATGGGACAAACAAAAATGACAAATGGGAACATCTTTATGGGACGGAGGGAGTATTATTTGAAGGCCTTTCCTAGCATTCTGTCTGAGGTTCACGTTTGAGAGACTTCTGTTAGCTATGCCTTTGGCCATTGAAGACTGGAGCTAATCTGGGGGAATAAATTAAGGTAATAACTGAAAGAATATGCTTGGTTGGAACACATCTCACACAACTCAGTTGTATATCTTTAATAGTCTTCTTAAAAAGGAACTTCGTTTGTATTGGGGGATCATAAATTGCATGATGAAGTATGGCTGCTTATAAATGCCTTAACTTCGTTGACTTGTTTATCATAAAGCACTAAAAGAGGTGGGTTTTTTTCTGGGGGGGGGGGTGAGATGTCAGCATAGCGGAAGTTTTGCAACCATTTTATGGTGAAATAGGTCATTTTCTTATATTGTACCTAGGGCTTAACCACTTGGATCTGTGCACAAGTCTTCAACTAGTCTGGATTAGGTTATTGGGATAATAGGACTGTTTTTGGATCATTTTGTTAGGAGGAATGTTCAAGGGGAGCTTGAGGAAGTTGATTTTCTCATGGATGATTAGTACTAGGTAGATAGTCATGATTGTTATTCTTTAATGAAAGCCGTAAAGGGTAGAGCTTTTCGGGTTACCTCTTTCTTCAAAGCATTAATACTAATTCGGAAAATGAGCTTCCATCATGAGTAGTTTGAAGCGCAGAGGCAGGCCCCTACCTAGGTGGCATTTTCATGTTTAGGAATATGTTACTTGAATTTATGGAAGTGAACTGGGTTGTGTCAAAATTTTATTTATGTCTAATTTTTACATGGAGCTTGATGTAGATTTTAAATAGGTAGCTACATGTGTAGGGGGTATAATGTTTGTATGCTCCTAGTGTACTTTTGTTGCGCCCAATAAGTGCTTTTAATCTTTACTTGATACTCCCTCCGTCCCATAATGATAGTCCCATTTGACTATTCAAGCATTTAACGCCCTATTTTTCATTTTCATCACCAACATTAATGAGGCTATTATTTCGGGACGGAGGGAACATTTATTCATAAAAAATGAAGAGATGGTGAAGCCTGAGTAGCACATAGATGTCATATTGTCGACAAGGCTGGAAAGACATTGGAGTTGAAATTACTCAGGGGAGCATATGAAAGGCATTGCCTGTAATGGGAAGGGAGGTTCAGTTGATTTAGCTTTATCTTTCTTATAGTTTTGAAAGATTGTGGTGCCCATTGTAAATCATCTGGTTAATAGTAAAAAGTTAAATTATACTCCATACGATTCGATGCTCAAAATGAATCTTTTAGGTAATCTTTTCTGACTTAATCGAGTTGTAAGGTTTAGCTGAGATTTGTTTGCTATATTTTCCTGAAATCTTTATTTGTGTTGAACATAAAATGCTAGTACCTCCATTCTCAGTCAATTGTCCACATCTAATTTGGTAAATGTCAGACTTTAAGTTTCTTCCAAAACATGTCTTCTAATATGTTTATTGAAATTCTTCATTTCACCTCCAATGATTTATTTTTCATTAATGTGTTTTAGTTATTGTGCCTGTGGACGCTTCATCGACGTGTCTTAAACTTCTTCACAATTATTGTATCTTATTTCTGTCTACATTTGCCAACTGACATATCCTATCTCTTCTGTTTTATCAAATCATTTTTTTGTTTTTCTTCATTTCGTTTGTGAAACTTCCATAACTTTATAATAGTGTAACGGAAAGTTATGTGTGACAGTTCATGCTCAAGAAAGGAGGGACCCCTAAGAAGAACAATATCATATTCACTGCGCCAACAGGGGAGGAGTTCACAAACAAAAGGCAGATTGAGCAGTACCTGAAATCTCACCCTGGTGGTCCCGCAATTTCAGAGTTTGATTGGGGAACCGGTGATACTCCGAGGAGGTCATCAAGGATCAGTGAGAAGGCAAAGGCTACCCCTCCACCCCCAGAAACTGAGTCTCCAAAGAAGCGGAGCAGAAAGTCTTCTGCTTCAAAGAAAGGTAAGGAAAAAGATGATGTTTCTGAAGAAACTCCAGCGAAAGAAGTTGACATGAAAGAAGCGGAGGAAAAGTCGGGGGATGCTGAGAAGGATAAGGCAGATGCAGAAAGCGAAAAGGATGTTCCAATGGAAAAGCAGGACCATGAGGAGAAGCAGGCGGAAAATGACGATGATGATGGAGGAGCAGGAAAAGAGAAGGATACTGTGGAAGAAAAGAAGGATGAAAAATTATTTGCTGAAACGGCTGTTGTGGATGAAAAGCAAGACGAAATCAAAGATGCTGAGGAGGAAAAGCAAGCTGAAAGCAAAGATGCTATACAAAATGAAACCCAAAATGTGGATCATAAAGAAGAAACTGCAGCCGGAAAAGATGTCGATGAAGAACTTGGGCACTCAAACGAGCCCCAGAAAGAGAAAATAGCTGATGGTTCTGAACCTAACGGGAGCAACAAACAAGATGAAGAAAAGGTGGAGCAAACCCCAGCTGTAGCAGAGATGGACGGCCCCCCTGAGGAAAAGAATGCAGTTGAGACCGGAGGAAACCTTTCAAATGAAAAGGTCACCAGAGAAGCTGTTCTGATCACCGGAGAGGCAGTTCAGAATGGTAGTTGTGGAGAGGTCGTCAGTGATGCCCAGCCATAAGTTCTGACAATGTGGCTACTTGTCCACTCCTCTAGATAGGTTTGTGGATATCAACTCAGTTTGACTGTAGCAGCATTTTCATTTGTTGTTAATTTTAGATTTTCTGATTGTTGGTGGAGACGGATATCTGTATGTATAATCTCATAGCGGTTAGATCTTTTGAACGAAATAGCTTGTTGTTGCCTAAGAGGGGACCTGTGAAGAATGTTAAGATCTTTGTAACATTACTATCCTTACATATCATGGATTTAGCCCTTTAGTGCTGCGGGCAGAGTAGTACCTTTGTGTGCTGTGGAAAAATTGTAGCTTTGCAGAGATCTTGCTGTACTTTTTATGTAATAAGAGGAGTCTGGTTTACTCAATTTCTTCAGTGTCTTTTGGTCATTTCTGCAGGAAAATTTGGTCAATGTACATGTTCTGTACCATGGGCTATATGACCAACATTTTCAAGTCAAATTATTAATTTATTATTATATATATATACACTCATTATTGCGACGGAATCTTGATTATTTGTTAATTCAGTTACAATTGCAGCTCAGATTAGGAGCATGGAAGTACACAACTCATGAACAATGGAGCAAGTTGCAGGAAAACGAAAACGATGAATTCGTGTTGGAGAATTTAGTGTATACAAAAAAAAAAAGAAAAATAAAAAAAAATACAAATGTTTCTCCCATATATACTCAAGAAAAAAAAAAACCTTTCTGTAATTCTAGAGCCCTTTAAGCTTTCCAACCAATCCTGTTAATGTTGCCCATTTCTCCAAGGCTTCTGCAGATGTCACAAAGGCTAGCTTAGAGGCTTCAATGTCATTGCTTGTAACTGCAGGAAGTGAGAACAAAGTAGATATTAGCCTTTCAATGACCACATTTCTTCTGACATTTACTGACATATTACAATTATGTTGTTCTTACTGACGCTATAAGAGAATCCGGGTGATGTTTTAATGGCTTACCTGACGAGATTAACGAAGATAGTGAGGAGTTAAATGCATCCACCTCAGTTTGATCCTCAGGACTAACACTAAACTGTTACAAGCAATGACGAGGTAAACGTGGAAATTCTTTATATGATGTTGAAGATTACTGAAAGATCAACTTGAGGATTTGAAGAATTAAGAAGCCATGAATAATACCTTGGTGAGAGCGGCATTGACTTTCTGAACCCAATCTGCATCCTTGTTTTGACTAAGAACTGAACTAGCTGATGGAAGGTCATTATTTTCTATGGCTTGACCCACTTTGCTAAGCTTGTAGATAACATCTTGCAAATATTCTGACATAAAATATGTCATAACACTAGAGTTAGACAACTAGATTCTTGAGTGTAGCCCCAACACTAAATTAGGAAGATAATAACCCATAAACTGCGTAACCAAAATCCTATCTGTAGGCGGTTCAAAAACTTTGTGGAATCGGACGGGACTGATAGAACTGGACCAGACCAGTAAAAACCGGACCAAACTAATAGTATTGGTCTGATTCTGGTTCCAAATTTTTATGAAGCCGATTATTTGGTCTGATCCTGATTTTGAAAAAAATATACACGGTCCTGTACCGTAACCGTATCGATTATATATATATATATATATATATATATATACACACACTTTATATATATATATATATATATATATATATATATATATATATATATATATATACTCCCTTCGTCCCGTAATACTTGACACAGTTACTGTTCCGCACGGGAATTAAGGAAAAAGTAAAAAGGTTGATGTGTTGTGAGTGTAGATAGTTAAGTAGGAGAGAGAATGAGTGGAGAGAATAGTAAATTATAATGGTGTTGTGAGTATTAAAATAATGTAGGAGAGAGAATGAGTGGAGGGAATAGTAAAAATTCTTTGCCATTTTAGGAAGTGTGACTTATCAGTGGGACGCCCAAAATAGAAATGTGTGTCAAGTATTGTGGGACGGAGGGAGTACATATATATATATATACACACCCACTTTATATATAATTTAAAATTCATAAAACTCTCTTCTTAAAAAAAAGTTCTAATTAATTTTCTTACCTAGTTAGCTTCGCTTCACTCCAATAAACCCTATCCCCTATCTCAATATTTCTTTCATTTCGCCGTTTCAACCCAGTTCTCTGTAGGTTGTGGCTCGTTGTTTTGCATGGCTAGGTCTTCTGGATTGAGGCGGGCGCCCCACACAGTGTGAGGCGGGCGCTTTGAAGACAGAAGATGGAGCCTTGGTACCTTGGTTTGAGGCGGACGCATGGTGCTTGGATTGGCGGGCGCCTCATGTGCCGTAGGTTGGGCGTGGCTTGGAGTAGCGCCAGGCGGCCGCATGGGATGCCTTGAGGCGGGGCGCCTCAAGGCCAGCCGGGGGGCTTTGTTTCACGGGCTTTTGTATTTTTCTAATCTAAGTTGGGCTAGGGTTTTGTGGCATATATATATGCTTGTAATCCTTTTGTAACTGGAGAGATTAATTGCACAAATAATAATACAGAAACGTGATTCAAACCCCAATCGATTCTTCCATCTATTTTCTCTTTTGATTGCTTGTGTGTTCTTAGGTTTTGTCAATTGGCTTCCGCTGCAATTGCACAACAACTGGTATCAAAGCACGGTTGCGATGTCTGGGGGGAATTCTATCACCGTGAAGTCCGATGTTCAGAAGTTTGATGTGCATGGAAACTTTGCGTTGTGGCAAAGGAGGGTGAAGGATTTTCTGATTCAAGCAGGCTTGGGAAAGGTTCTTCGATATCCGAATAAACCTGATGATATCGAAGAAGGTCCATGGAAGGAGTTGCAAGAGCGGGCTGTATCCTCTATACGGCAGTGCCTTGGGGATGAGGTGGTGTATCACGTGATCGATGAAGAATCACCGACGAAGGTTTGGGAGATTTTGGAGGCTAGGTATTTATCGAAATCCATCTCGAACAAATTGCATCTTAAGCAACGGTTGTATGGGCTTAAGATGGTAGAGGGTTCTGACCTAGAATATCATATACACACGTTTAATCAAATTCTCAACGATTTGGTTAGGGTGGAGGTAAAGTTCGAGGATGAGGACAAGGCTTTGATGATGTTGAATTCGTTGCCCAATTCTTCAACATACGAAAACCTTGTTACTACGTTGACGTGGGGGAAGGAGACTGTGGAATTGCAACTGGTCACAGAAGCTCTTCTAGCTTTTCATAAACGGAAGAAGTCCGTTGATGAACCTGCGGGTGAGGGGTTATTTGTGAAAGAAAATCAGGAACGTGGGAGATCTCAGATCCGGGATAATTCGCAGAGGCAGAATTCTCGTTCTCAGTCAAGGAAGAAGTACAAGGGGAATTGTTTCAAGTGTGGGCAAAAGGGGCATAAGAGGCAGAATTGTCCGGAGAAGGGGAACGGTAAAGGCAAGGAAGGAACTTCAAAGTCAGTCAATGTGGTTGAAGATTGCTCAGAGGATGTGGATGGAGATATGCTCACGACTTCATCAGCTGTGGAGCACCCGACAGATGGTTGGATTCTGGACTCAGCATGTTCGTTTCATGTGACGGCGAATCGTGATTGGTTCGATACCTACAGTCGATTAATCGGTATAGTTACTATGGGTAATGGTGCTACATGTAAAATTGCTGGCATATGAACTATAAGAATTAAGATGTATGATGGTGTAGTTAGAATGTTATGTGATGTTAGACATTAAGATGTATGATGGTGTAGTTAGAACGTTATGTGATGTTAGACATGTTCCGGAGGTTTCTAAAAATCTGATTTCATTGGGTACCTTGGATGCTAACGGTATGAACTACAAAGCACAAGGTGGAGTATTGAAAGTGGTTAAGGGTGCTATGGTTGTGATGAAGGGTGAGAAGGGCTCCAAGAACATTTACAGGTTGCTAGGGAGCACGGTTGTAGGTGGAGTCACATCTGTTGAGTCTGAGGTTGATAATGATGCCCTTCTATGGCATATGAGGCTTGGTCACATGGGTGAAAGGGGAATGCGGAACTTCATAAACGTAAGTTGTTGAAGGGTGTGAAAACTTGTAAACTGGAGTTTTGCAAGTATTGTGTTCTTGGAAAGCAGAACAAGGTGCAATTCAAGACGGGTAAACACACGACAAAGGGTATTCTCGATTATGTTCATTCAGATGTGTGGGGGCCGGTTAGAACAGAATCTAGAGGAGGACATTATTACTTCGTGACTTTTATTGATGATTTTTCGAAGAAGGTTTGGGTTTACTTCATGAGGCACAAGTCAGAGACTTTTGAGAAGTTCAAGGTGTGGAAAGTCAAGTGGAAAACCAAACGGGCGGAAAATCAAGTGTTTGAGGAGTGATAATGGGACAGAGTACACAGATGGCGAGTTCAAGAAGTTCGTCGAGCATGGAATCAAAAGGCACTACACGCAGACGCAAGACACCACAAAGAAAATGGTGTGGCCGAGAGGATGAAACGTAACTATTGCGGAAAGGGCTAGGTGCCTACGATTCAACGCGGGGTTGGCGAAGAATTTTGGGCCGATGCGGTGAGTATGGCATGTTTCTTGATTAACAGATCACCTAGAGTCTCTTTGGATAACAGGTTTGCGGAGGAGGTATGGACGGGTAATGAGGTAGACTTCACCGATATCCGGGTGTTTGGGTGTCCATCCTATGTGCATATTCCTGGTGAAGAGCGATCGAAGCTTGACCCAAAGTCAAAACAGTGTCTTTCTCGGGTATGAAACAGGTGTTAAAGGATACAAGCTTTGGGATCCCAAGTCAAGCAAGGTGGTGATTAGTAGGGATGTAGTCTTTGATGAAAAGGCTATGTTAAAGTGTACTCATGATGATAAGGAGAAGGTGCCAGAAAGCAAAGAGGGCGAGAAGCAAGTTATTGAGGTGGAACTACGTGAGGATAATACTGATGCGGATCTCACTCTTCCGGAGTCAGAGGCAACTACACAAGAAGTGGCTAGTACTTCAGTTGGGAGACCTAAGAGAGTAATCAAGCCACCGGTCAGGTATGGGTTTGAAGACATGGCTTCATATGTTCTTGTTCTTAGTAGTGGAGACCCGAGTACTTTTAAGGAGGCCATAAACAGTCCGAAAAAGGACAAATGGGTAACTGCTATGGCAGAGGAGATGGAGTCATTGTACAAGAATGATACATGGGATTTGGTGAAGCTTCCTAAAGGGAAGCGTGCTATTGGTTGCAAGTGGGTGTTCAAGCGCAAGGAGGATCGACGAAAAAGAGGGGAAAAGTTCAAGGCTCGTTTGGTAGCAAAGGGGTATTCGCAGCGAGAGGGGGTGGATTATAATGAGATTTTTTCGCCTGTTGTAGACATACTTCCATTCGGATTGTGTTGGGTCTTGTAGCGCACTATGATTTGCTGTTGGAGCAGATGGATGTGAAAACTGTGTTTCTACATGGTGAGTTAGATGAGCAGATTTTCATGGAGCAACCACATGGGTTCACGGAGCCCGGGCAGGAGCGTTTGGTTTGTAGATTGAAGAAGTCACTTTATAGGCTGAAGCAGTCTCCGAGGCAGTGGTATACGAGGTTTGACTCCTACATGGCACGTATTGGCTACAAGCGTTGTGAGTATGATTGCTGCGTGTATGTGAAGAGCCTTGATGATGGTTCTTTTATTTTTCTGTTACTGTATGTGGATAATATGGTTATCGCGGGTAGGAGTAAGAACGAGGTCAATCAATTGAAGGCCTTGTTGAGTACATAGTTTGACATGAAGGATTTGGGGGAAGCCAAGAAGATTCTTGGGATGGAGATTCGCCGAGACAGAAAATCTAGGAGATTGTGGCTGTCTCAAGCCGGCTATGTGGAGAAGGTGTTGGAGAGGTTCAATATGCGGGATGCAAAACCTGTGAAGACACCATTGGCGAGTCATTTTAGTTTATCTGCCTCAGATTCCCCGAGTTCTACTGAAGATATTCAGAGTAGGTCAAAGGTTTCCTATGCAAGTGCAGTGGGATGTCTCATGTATGCCATGGTTTGCACGAGGCCAGATTTGGCGCAAGCCATTAGTGTGGTTAGCAAGTATATGGCGAATCCGGGTAAACAGCATTGGGAAGCAGTTAAGTGGATTCTCAGATATTTGAAGGGCACTATGGATTATGGCATCGTGTTTGGAGGTAAGAGTGAGGAGCTTTCTATTGTGGGGTATGTTGATTTTGACTATGCGGGTGACTTGGATCGGAGGAGGTCGACTACAGGCTATGCGTTTACTCTTGGTGGTGGACCCATATGTTGGAGATCTATGATCCAATCTATCATTGCATTGTCTACAGGTTGAAGCTGCAAAGGAGGCCTTATGGCTTCGGGGTTTGGTCAACGAGTTGGGCATTCGGCAAGGTGGAGTGAAGTTGCTTTATGACAGTCAAAGCGCAATTTTCTTGGCAAAGAATCACATTTATCATCAACGGACGAAGCACATTGATGTTCGGTTTCACAAAATTCGGGAGTTGATCGATATGGGTGAGGTTGTGCTAGAGAAGGTTCACACTACGGAGAATGTTGCGGATATGTTGACGAAGCCGGTTACCACTGACAAGTTCAAGCACTGTTTGGACTTGTTGCACATCTCGAGCTGTTAGAGATGGGGAGGTTCGAGCCGGTTCCTTGTATCTTCTGTTGGTTTGGGTAAACACTCGCCAAGGTGGAGATTGTAGGTTGTGGCTCGTTGTTTTGCATGGCTGGGTCTTCTGGATTGAGGCGGGCGTCCCACACAGTGTGAGGCGGGCGCTTTGAAGACAGAAGATGGAGCCTTGGTACCTTGGTTTGAGGCGGACGCATGGTGCTTGGATTGGCGGGCGCCTCATGTGCCGTAGGTTGGGCGTGGCTTGAAGTAGCGCCAGGCGGCCGCATGGGATGCCTTAAGGTGGGCGCCTCAAGGCCAGCCGGGGGGCTTTGTTTCATGGGCTTTTGTATTTTTCTAATCTAAGTTGGGCTAGGGTTTTGTGGCATATATATATGCTTGTAATCCTTTTGTAACTGGAGAGATTAATTGCACAAATAATAATACAGAAACGTGATTCAAACCCCAATCGATTCTTCCATCTATTTTCTCTTTTGATTGCTTGTGTGTTCTTAGGTTTTGTCAATTGGCTTCCGCTGCAATTGCACAACATCCTCTCTCTCAAGTTCTCAACGCCCTTCTCCTCTCCTCTCCTCTTCTCTCTAATAGAAATCAATTTGATTCTTTAAGGCTCCATGGCGCCCTAAGTTTGACGCACCCGTCCCACCACAGCACCACCACCTATCTCTTATAGACGGCGCAGCTGCAGCGGAAGATAATCTACGCCTCTTTCAGTTTTTTAAATTCAATATTGTTGAACATTCGACCTCTGTTTTTTGTTATTCCTAAATTGATTTATATTTATTTTTGTTTGTTTGGTGTTTATGCAGCAAATAATTGTGTTGAAAAGTTGGAACTTGAAGGTGTTACACAACTTGCAGAAGGAAAATTACAGAAAAAATGAAGCAGAAATTTAAACTGGAAATACAAAAGAAAATAATCTAGCCGTTGTTGTTGCACGAGCCCAATGATAATCACTGTCTCCTTAAGACATATTCGTCCCCTCACCGAGTGTGCTTGAGTTTTGGTGGAACGCCTGTCTCCCAGGATAGAACGTGTGGACCAGGGGCACTTTGCACCTAAGTATCCCGGCGAGCTGAAACGTGCTTGGACAAAATCACTACTTGTTGCTACGGATGTAAGGGGGCCAAAGAAATAGAATAACAATATGCAGCAAGGGGAAAATGGAGGAGGATCGAAGTTGCAAGTGTTTTTCGTCTCAGTTGTGGTGTTCTTTACAACTTGTTGTGAACTCCATTTTATAGCCTTTAGGAATCAAAACTGAAAATATAACCATTAATCCGAAATTAACACTATTAATTTCAGATATTAATCCGAAAATTAACACCCATTAATCCTTCGGTTTCAGTTTTGACAATTAATCCTTGGTTGTTACACATTTGAAATCAATGTATACATTATTGCTCAGGAACTGCTCGGCCGAGTAAGGCATATGCCTCGGCCGAGCACCCCTTGTCCGGTAACTGGTTATTCTGACTTTGCTTTGCTCGGGCGAGTCACCAGATGTTCTCGGCCGAGCACATCTGTCCAGAAACTGGCCTGTCTTTGCTCGGTTTGCTCCAGCGAGTCACCAGAGGTGCTCGGCCGAGCAACCAGCCTATGCTCGGTCGTGGCTTTATTTTTGATTTACAAAATCAAAGTAATAGCAAAAGGTGGGTTTGTCTGCGTAGGCAAATTCGGTGCTACATTCGTGTCTGCAGGACGCGCACATGCACGAGTACGCACCTCGCAAGCCAAATTGGAACTTGATTTGCACCCCCCCTGCGCGCGAGAGAGAGCCTCTATGCTAGATAATCTTGAACACTACTCTAGTGTCCAAGTCTTTATACTAGCACCAAGTTCAATTCATTTCCAATGTGGGATAACTCCACTTTCCTTTTATTTTGAGCATTTATATCTCATCCAATGTGAGATAACTTCATTTCCTTTCCAATGTGGGATAACTCCCTTTCCAATCCACATACTTTGAGCATTCATATCTTATTCATCCAACAACCATTTTGAACAAATAAATATTTGATTTCTTGCTCTCATGTAGTAGAACACAAACTCATAAACATTTAAGTAATTTGACAAAATTACCCTTTAGAAAATAATCCATAATTTCCTTAAAAAACACACTATTTTCCAACGATCCCCCACATAAAGGAAATTCACGAAGATAGGTGATAAAGTCCGGCAGTCGAAAACCTGCATAGGATAGGTAGGGTCTGCCCTTTGAACCTTCTCTTGTAAAATATATTTCCTCTACTCGCTAATCAGTAGACGCGATGCTCTTGAGCTGCTAGTTTTTTGTGTAGCCGATCATATACTTTACACAAGTATCTCCCTAACACAATTCAGTTCTCATAATTGTGTCCATTAATGGCCCTGGAACACAATGTTTGGTTCTGTGAGAAGGTCTAAGAATTAAGCCTCACACAATTCTCCTCGAAACGACCTCTACTTCTTTCTCACATAGGTGATTCTTTCAAGTAACCCGTTTTACTTTGCATAAGAATCATTAAAAGCCATAGGCTTAACCTCATTCATCTCGGGATGTCACTTTAAGGAATAGATATGGGTTTGACCCCCACAATGACGCTACAAGTCTTTTAACAGTTAGGTTGTCCCTTTGAACCTAGATCTTGGGATCTCCAGTCAGCTAGGTTGGGTTTTCCACTGTGGTTAACTTCTCAAGAGGCTTTAATCCCATTCCCAATGTCAACTTTGCAACTATCTCTTTACTTAACCCATTGGTTAGCGGATCCACCAAATTATCTTTTGACCTTACATAGTCAATAGATATGGTGCCAATTGCAATTAGTTGTTTAATGGTATTATGTCTTCGACGTATATGTCTAGACTTACCATTATACATATGACTTTGTGCCCTACCAATCGCAGATTGGCTATCACAATGTATACAAATTGCTGGCACGGGTTTTTCCTATCTTGGAATATCTTCTAGAAATTGGCGTGCCATTCGGCTTCTTCACCACATTTATCTAATGCTATAAATTCAGATTCCATGGTTGATCTGGCTATAACAGTTTTCTTAGAAGATTTCCATGATATAGCTGCACCTGCTAATGTGAATAAATATCCACTTGTAGACCTTGAGTCTTTGATATCTGAGATCCAATTAGCATCACTATATCCTTCTATCACCGTTGGATGTCTAGTATAATGTAATCCAAAATCACGAGTATCTCTTAAGTACCTTAGTACTCTTACTATACCCTTCCAATGATTTGTTCCAGGATTACTTGTGTACCGGCTTAATTTGCTAACGATATAAGCAATATCCGGCCTAGTACAACTCATCAAATACATTAGACTTCCAATAATTCTCGAATACTCTAATTGGACACCGGTTCATCTCTATTCTTTGAAAGATGAAGAATTTGGTCGATTGGAGTACTCGCTATTCCATTGTCATCCTTGCTAAATTTATCAAGAATTTTATCCACATAATGAGATTGACTTAGTACAAGTCCATTGGGTATTCTAGAAATTTTAACTTCAAGGATTACGTCCGCAATGCCCATATCTTTCATGTCAAACTTCGAATTCAACATGTTTTTTGTGGATTTGATCATCTTATCACAACTCCCTATGATAAGCATGTCGTCTACATAAAGACACAAAATAACATAGTCATTTCCCGTGGTTTTAGTGTAGACACATTTGTCACACTCATTTATTTTAAATCCACTTTGCATCATGACATTATCAAATTTTTTATGCCATTGTTTTGGTGCCTGTTTCAAGCTATATAATGACTTTACTAATTTGCACACCTTATTTTCTTGTCCATGTGCAACAAACCCCTCGGGTTGTTCCATGTAAATCTCCATTTAGAAATGCAATTTTTACATCCATTTGATGTATTTCAAGATTTCTCATCGCGACAATTGCAAGTACAACTCTTATTGACGTTATTCTCGTGACGGGAGAATACGTGTCAAAATAGTCTAGGCTTTCTTTTTGTCTGTAACCTTTAATTACAAGTTGGGCCTTATACTTATCAATTGTTCCGTCCGCCTTCATTTTCCTTTTGAAAATCCACTTATATCCTAGTGGTTTGCTTTCCGGAGGAAGGTCCACTAATTCCCATGTGTGATTTTGTAAAATGGAATCAATTTCACTTTTAATTGCTTCCTTCCAAAAAGGTCCTTCCGAAGAGCTAACGGCTTCTTTGTAACTTTGTGGTTCACTTTCTACCATATAGGTTAGAAATTCCGGACCATAAGATTTTTCAATCCTAGCTCTTTTGATCCGTCGTGGTTCCACCTCTTCTTCTTCACTTTTATCTTGAATGTGTGCTTCTTCTATTGAATCTATAACCCTAGTCGATGAGCTTGCCTCATTTCCTGACTTACACGGGAATATATTCTCAAAGAAAGACACGTTTACAGATTCCATTATAGTATTTCTGTGTATAGCTTCAATTTTTGAATCATACACAAGAACTCTATAAGCACTACTATTATGTACATATCCAATAAATATGCAATCAATAGTTTTTAGGTTCAATCTTCACCTATTTAGGTGGAGGTATGGCTACCTTTGCAAGACACCCCACACTCTCAAGTGTTTGTAACTTGGCACTCTTCCATGCCATAGTTCATAAGGAGTTTTGTCTTGTTCCTTTCGGGGTATTTTATTTAACACGTAGTTAGCCGACAATACGGCTTCCCCCTACATGTTATCCGGTAATCCTGAACTCAATAACATGGCATTCATCATTTCTTTTAATGTCCGTTTTTTTCTTTCGGCAACACCGTTTTGTTGGGTTGTATAAGGTGCCAAGGTTGTATGTTTAATTCCATTTTGAGCACATATTGCTTCAAATGGAGATTCATATTCACCACCTTTATCACTTCTTAGCACCTTAATTTTCTGGTTTAATTGATTCTCAACTTCATTTTTATAGAGAGTAAACTTCTCTATAGTTTCATCTTTACTTTTTAGAAGATACACATAGCAATACTTTGTGCCATCATCTACAAAAGTCATGAAGTACTTATTGCCGCCCCGTGATTGCGTTGATTTAAAGTCACATAAGTCCGTGTGAACCAATTCAAGTGGTTCACTATTTCTTTCAACTGAATGGAATGACTTTCTTATTAATTTTGCTTCTACACAAGTTTCACATTTTTGTTTGCAATCAACTTTAAACTTTGGAATAGAATTTGATTTTGTCAAACGACGTCTAGAATCAAAATTAACATGTCCAAGTCTAGTATGCCACAAATTAGATGACTCAAGCAAGTAAACGGAAGAGATATTCATATCATTAGCTTTTGGCTTAACCACCATTACACTTAGCTTGAACAAGCCATCATTGACATAGCCTTTTCCTACAAACATTCCACTCTTAGACAAAGTGACTACATTGGACTCAAACACAATACGAAAACCATGTTTTATCAAAAGCGATCCGGACACCAAGTTCTTCCGGATATCGGGCACATAAAGCAAGTTGTTCAGAGTCAACTCCTTCCCGGATGTCATCTTCAAAACCACTTTCCCTTCACCTTTGATTTCTGAAGTGGCTGAATTTCCCATGAATAGCTTCTCGCCATCCTTAGTAACAAAAGTACTAAACATGTTTTAGTTGGAGCACACATGTCTAGTAGTACCGGTGTCAATCCACCATTGATTTGGGTTTGAACCCCCAAATTCACCTCAGAAATCACAGCTACGAGGTGCATCTCGGACACGTCCCTAGCAATGCCTTCACCATGTTTGCCTCACGAGCCTTCTTGGGCAACTTGCAAGCATGAGCCTTGTGGCATTCACCACCACAATTGTAACAAGTTCCTAAGAGCTTCTTCTTGGAAACACCACCCTTTGGTCCCAAGTTGGAACATTTTGAGGTTGACACTACCTTCCCTTTTCCCTTACCATGGCCTTTGCCTTTGGAGCTTTGACCATGCTCCACCACATTAGCCTTAGCCACACTAGAAACAAACTTTTTCTCAGCGGCCCTATTGTTCTCTTCAATACTATTCCTTCAACATCCATTTCCTTTCGCTTATGCTTAAGGTAGTTCTTGAAATCATTCCAAGAGGGAGGAAATTTTTTAATGATTGCAGCCACTTGAAAACTTTCACTTATAACCATACCCTCGGCATGAATCTCATGCAAAATGGTTTGAAACTCATCAACTTGAGATTTCACACTTTTGCTGTCCACCATCTTAAAATCAAGGAAACGGGCAACAATGAACTTCTTTGTTCTCGCATCCTCAATTTTATATTTGTGTTCCAAAGAACCCCATAATTCCTTAGCAGATTTCTTTTCATTGAACACATTGTAAAGAGAATCTGAAAGCGAATTGAGGACATAATTTCTACACAAGTATTCCCCATGTTTCCATGCTTCAACCGCAGCCAAGGTTGTAACTTTAGTTTCATTCTCACTCATCTTTGGCATATCCTCTTTCAGATATTTAGCCAAATTCAAGGTAGTGAGATAGAAATGCATATTTTGTTGCCAACGCTTAAAATCGTGGCCAACAAACTTCTCAGGCTTTTCAGCATGAGGGGTCGGGATATGGATCGTTGGAGGGTTAGTCACAATAGTCTAGCCACTTCCATTTCCAGTTTGTGGTCCAGTTTGTGATCCAATTTGGGTCTCCATAGTGTTGGTATCAGTCGCCATTGAGACACAACAACTAGTTAGTAAACAGTTTAAAATGATCTGTAATCGGCTCTCTTTGTTAGGGAATATGTCTTAAGATTGTTACAAAACTTGCAGAAGGAAAATAACAGAAAAAATGAAGCAGAAATTTAAACTGAAAATACAAAAGAAAATAATTTAGCCGTTGTTGTTGCACGAGCCCAATGATAATCACTGTCTCCTTAAGACATATTCGTCCCCTCACCGAGTGTGCTTGAGTTTGGTGGAACCCCTGTCTCCCAAGATAGAACGTACGGACCGGGGGCACTTTACACCTAAGTATCCCGGCGAGCTGAAACGTGCTTGGACAAAATCACCTCTTGTTGCTACGGATGCAAGGAGGCCAAAGAAATAGAATAACAATATGCAGCAAGGGGAAAATGGAGGAGGATCGAAGTTGCAAGTATTTTTCGTCTCAGTTGTGGTGTTCTTTACAACTTGTTGTGAACTCCATTTTATAGCCTTTAGGAATCAAAACTGAAAATATAACCATTAATCCGAAATTAACACTATTAATTTCAGATATTAATCCGAAAATTAACACCTATTAATCCTTCGGTTTCAGATTTGACAATTAATCCTTGGCTGTTACACATTTGAAATCAATGCAGACATTATTGCTCAGGAACTGCTCGGCCGAGCAAGGCATATGCCTCGGTCGAGCACCCCTTGTCCAGTAACTGGTTATTCTGACTTTGCTTTGCTCGGGCGAGTCACCAGATGTGCTCGGCTGAGCACATCTGTTCAGAAACTGGTCTGTCTTTTCTTGGACGAGTCACCAGAGGTACTCGACCGAGTAACTAGCCTATGCTCGGTCGTGGCTTTATTTTTTATTTACAAAATCAAAATAATCTGTCCAGAAACTGGCCTGTCTTTGCTCGGTTTGCTTGGGCGAGTCACCAGAGGTGCTCAGCCTATGCTCGGTCGTGGCTTTATTTTTGATTTACAAAATCAAAATAATCTATCCAGAAACTGGACGCGCACATGCACGAGTGCGCATATCGCAAGCCAAATTAGAACATGATTTGCACCCCCCTGCGCGTGAGAGAGCCTTTATGCTACATAATCTTGAACACTACTCTAGTGTCCAAGTCTTTAGTACCAAGTTCAATTCCTTTTCAATGTGGGATAACTCCACTTTCCTTTTACTTTGAGCATTTATATCTCATCCGATGTGAGATTACTTCATTTCCTTTCTAATGTGGGATAACTCCCTTTCCAACCCACATACTTTGAGCATTCATATCTTATTCATCCAACAACCACTTTGGACAAATAAATATTTGATTTCTTGTTCTCATGGAGTAGAACACAAACTCATAAACATTTAAGTAATTTGACAAAATTACCCTTTAGGAATAATCCATAATTTCCTTCAAAACACATTATTTTCCAACAGAAGGTGGCACAGTCGACTTGATGGTGTAATATGTAGCTTTTAGTTTTAATTTTTTTTCTATGTTATGGTTAAGTTTGAAGGTGAACAATTAAAGTTTAATGGTGTCAATTTTGTGGTTTAAATATTAAATATTTGTCACAATTTTTTTTGTTTATTTAAATAGTGATAATATTCAATTGAATATTTGTTATCGTAAAAAATTATAGTTTATTGTAATTTATGAAATCGGACCAGAGCCAAACCATTAGAATCAATGGGACCGGTTATAATGTAATGGTCTGATCATGATCCTAAATTTTTACAGAATCGAAGTATTGGTTCGATCCTGATTTTCTAAAATTTTGACAAAAATTGGACCAATCCGGACCGTGAACACCCTACCTATCAGTATCAGCTCATCAGTATAGACTGATTTACCCTAAGTTCGTAGGTTGATACTCCACGTAATCCTATATACGTATATAAATTATTTATACAAGTATTTTCCAATGTCAAGATGCTTGTGTAATATGATCATGAAGGACCAGCTGAGATTTTCTTGACAAGGTTTAGTCCGAATTATCAGAAAATTTTGGGGGAAACCTGTTTCTCCATAAGTTATAAAAAGTCTTGTTTTTAAATATATCAACTTGATGTTTTAAAACCTAAACTCACTGTTTTAAAGTGGACTTTTTATAACTCATGGAGAAACAGTTTTTCCTAAAACCTACTCCCGAATTATTGGACAGCGTCGATAAATGAGACAATGTAATCTCAGCCTTCTTTAATGACAAGTTTGGTCCCTTCCTACTTTTGGATGGATTCGAAACCGCTCATCATGCCAAAGTTTGCTCCCAACTCATGAGAGTCACTGCAATAGTGACACGTATACTCTCTTTTAAAAACAGTAGTTAATGGATTGGCTTATTGATTAAAAATATGAAGCCCCCAAAGAATATCAAACTAAACATTCCAATTATGCAATTCTTGAAGATAAAAAAAAAAAAATAAATAAATAAGAAACAAACCTGTTTCTTTGTTAGATGAGCTGAGAACACCTTGTCTTTCAAGCCTCTTCTTTCTGTCTTGCTTCACCTTCTCCAAGAGTTCCAAATCATCATCAGCCTCAAGAATTGCTGCATTGGCCTCAACATTCTTTCTTCCAACCAAGGAACAAGACAGAAGAAAAGTGGTGGTCAAGCTAATTGAAAGGCTTCTCTTGGAAACAATTGGGGGAGAAAATGGCAATTCATTCACTCCCTTGCACACAATGGTTTGACTTTGACCCCTGCCCACATTGTGCTTTTGAGCGAAATTTGCTGATGAAGTAGAAGAAGAAGAAGAAGATGGCAAACATAGTCTGAAAGTTCTTGGATTGGATACAGAAATGGCAGCCATTTTCTTTTATTTTTTTCTGTTATTCTCTTTTTTTTTTGAGTGGGAAAGAAAGAACAAGATCAGGTATGGTAATGGTAGTTTGGACAAGGATAAGATTGCTTGGATTTCCTGATATCTCTGTTGACTTTTTTAACTTCATGTTTGAGGGTATTATGGTAATTATAATCTACCAAGTAAAATTGCTCAAAGCCCAATAATTTTGGGAGAGGGATAGTGGGCTGAATCCATAAAGTGATTGGATTAATTTAGTTTTGTGAATTTCTGATTATATTTGGGTACCCTTGTGGGCCCTATTTTTTTTTTATTTTAGCTTAATTAGGTAAGCTCATTATTTTCTTTTGTTGCATCTAATATTGAGATAGAATGAAATTGTTGGTTGGTGTAACTGAAAACATAACAACCATTGTAATTGAACCAATATTGGATTAGGTTGGTTGATTTAAGCTCAAGTTTTATTAAGAAGAACATGTATGTATGGTTAATTAACTAATAAAACTTTGAGTAAATAGTTGATTAATGGCCTACTTTCTAGTTGATACTTTTTGAAAAAAGTGAAGATAATAATAATAAAAATAAAAATATTTTTTGATTTAATGGCTAAACTTTTACAAGATTCCCACTAATCAAAAATACTTGCATGTCATTGTGTGCATGGTTGGATGACAAAGCAACTTTTGAACTAGCATAAATAAATGAATGATTGATATTTTTATATCGAGTATTTATTACAAACTTTATTTACAAATTAATAGATGGCGCTTTTTTATTTTGATGGCTAATTTAATCAATTTTGATTAATATTTATGAAATTTAATTATCCACATTAAATTATATATTTTTTAAAAAAATATTATGAGAATAATTATTTTTTCATAAAATATTGGCTAGATTTTAATTGAGTTTGACCATCAAATAAAAGTGAGACTTTTGTTATGAGACAAATTAAAAAAAATTATAAAAAAATCAATTAAAATCTGATTATATACTTTCTAAAAATATGTATTGAAACTCAATCAAATTGACTATTAAATCAAAAGTGACATTTTTATTTATATTCTCATAGTTTAAGTAGGAAAGAAAACAAAAATCACTTATCGAGAACATTTGTATCGAGTAAATCAGATGTGATAAAATGATTATTAGTGGTGTCACGGAAGAAGACATGTGATATACGATTATATACAAAATTGGTACAAGTGATCGCATGTGATATACGATATCGGAAATCGGTCGCTATAAAATATTTTTGGAGATAAATAATTGCTAGGAAATATGGAAAAGGTTAATAACAGATGTCACGGATGAAGACCACCGGACTCATTGACTAAGGTCAACGGTGTTTGCAAAAAACACTCCTTTCTTTATATTCCACACGCTTTTGGTGTCGGCACAATAATTTTTGGTCTTTCTTGAATTTGTAATTTATTTTATTTTTCTTTGAATTTTAATTTCTTTTGTTGAATACTGATTCAATAAAAAAGTATGAAAAATATAATTAAATTAATGAATAATTAAAAAAGGCCATAAAGGGTATAATATGAATATCAATAAATTATACGGATGTGAAATACGCTATATTTTATATACATAAACTAATATTTTTTTAAGTTTTAGTTTTAATACATTAATATATTACATGTATATACACAATATTTATTAATTTTATTTTTTAGGCTCAAAAGACAATTATTTGTGTGTGTTCTAAAATAATAATATAAAATTATATTTTTCACACCTCTTAACAAAAAAATCATGTTATAATTAAATATTATTATATTTAATTAATTTTAAAAATATTAATAGTATAAATTAAATATTTTAAATGGTAAAATTATTTTAACTTTTTGTATAAGGTGGAGTTTAATATATGAAGTATAATGTATTACATTTAACATTTTATACGTGTAAGATACAATATTACTCAAAAGTACGACTATTTTTAATTAAGTTTGATTTATGTATCAAAAAGGGAAGTTTTTTTCAATTATTTGTATGTACATGTATTATATGTGTATTAAACGGTAAAAAAAAAAACTCCCATTATTCTATCAAAATCTCTAAAAAGGCAATACGCCGATAATGAAGAATCATTTTTTTCTTCTGGGATCCATTCAATAAAAGAAAAACAATTAAAGAAAGTCGATTTTGAAAAAAATATTACTATTACCTTTGTACCAAAATGAATGATCATTACTTTTTAAATTTATTATTGATCAAGAGTTTTTTTTTTAAATAGTTATTTATTATGGGACGGAGTATAAGTTTTAGGAGTACAAGATAGTATGGTCATTTACACTACTTCTTCTTCAGGTTTCATCTTCGATTGTGTTATTAGGTTATTTCTATGTTATTATTGTGTTGCATCATTGAAAAACATATTTTTATTTTATTTTAGATATATTTTTGACACTTTTTAGTACTATAAAATAGACTATTAGTACTATAAAATAGACTATGATATTCATACGAGGGTACAAATGTAACTTGAACAAATGCGAATTAGCGTTTTAAAATGTTGAACCAAACACAAATAAAACTCGATTTAAAAAGCTCCGTTTCAAAAGGTTTTCAGTTTTTAAAATCTCCATTTTTTAAATGGTGCACCAGACAGACTAGGCCTTGACTACCCACAATGGTTTTATCTCCCTTCCCCATTTCATCTAACACTTTTTATATTTTTTCTCATTCACCTAATATTTTATTTATCCATTTCATTTAATCCCGGCTAAACTAAATTAAATTTCAACTTCCTTCAACTTATCATTCTATACCCCACCACTTTTATTTTATTTATATTCTCTATTTTTATGATTAGCAAAATAATAATAATTATTATTATTATTTATAATTAAAAAAATATTTCACAATTAATTAAAAAAATATTGCATCAATTTATAGGAAAAAAAATAATAATTTTTTTTAAATAAAGGCTAAAATGAAGAAGAATAATTGAGAAATGAGTGTTTTTTTTGTCCAAATCAAATGAAACTTGTATCAATTTATAGGAAAAAAAATAATGAATTTTGGTGAAAAAAATTAATTTACTATATGATAATTCAGCTCAAAGAATTGGAATAAAAAAAATTCAAAAATTCAACGGACCTATAAGAACGTGACGCTTGACCAACCAGAAAAAAAAAAGAAAAAAAAAGGAAAAGCTGGAGTGTCTCACGCGCCTTGTCTCTGGGCGTGAGACGCACGCGCCTTGCCTGATCCAATTAAAAGCTGACACATGTCACTAATTTTTTTTTTTCAACTGTTGAAAAATTTCATTTACCCATTTCATTTCACCCATTTCAATTCCCATTGTACTATTTCAACAAGATGAAATGGGTTTCATCCCCCATTTCATCTACCCATTTTACATAGTCTTACACTATCCACAGTGGTTTCATCCCACTCCCCCATTTCATTTAACACTTTTTACAACTTTTCTCATCCACCTAATATTTCATCTACCCATTTCATTTACCCCCACTCCAATGGCTAACTTAAATTAAATTTCAACTCCCTCCAACTCATCATTCTATACCCCACTACTTTTATTTTATTTCATTTATATTCTTTATTTTTTTTTTGTGTCCAAATCAAATGAAACTTATATCGATTTGTAGGGAAAAAAAATGATGAATTTTGGTGAAAAATAAAATTAAAAAAAATTATAATTTACTAGGTAATAATTCAGTCCAAATTGAAAACTAAGTGTTTTTTTTTTGTGTCCAAATCAAATGAAACTTATATCGATTTGTAGGGAAAAAAATGATGAATTTTGGTGAAAAAAAAAATTAAAAAAAAAATAATTTACTAGGTAATAATTCAGCCCAAATTGAAAACTAAGTATTTTTTTTATGTCCAAATCAAATGAAACTTATATCGATTTGTAGGGAAAAAAAAATGATGAATTTTGGTGAAAAAAAAAATTAAAAAAAAAAATTAATTTACTAGGTAATAATTCAGCCCAAATTGAAAACTAAGTGTTTTTTTTTTTGTCCAAATCAAATGAAACTTATATCAATTTGTAGGAAAAAAAATGATGAATTTTGGTGAAAAAAAAAATTAAAAAAAATTATAATTTACTAGGTAATAATTCAGCCCAAATTGAAAACTAAGTATTTTTTTTTTGTGTCCAAATCAAATGAAACTTATATCGATTTGTAGGGAAAAAAAATGATGAATTTTGGTGAAAAAAAAATTTAAAAAAAAATTAATTTACTAGGTAATAATTCAGCCCAAATTGAAAACTAAGTGTTTTTTTTTTGTGTCCAAATCAAATGAAACTTTTATCAATTTGTAGGGAAAAAAAATTGATGAATTTTGGTAAAAAAAAAAATTAAAAAAAATTAATTTATTAGGTGATAATTAAGCTCAAAGATTTGGGATAATTTTTTTTTTCATATATCCAATACTACTCTCTTACACGTGGAAAGTTTAAAAAAAAAAAAAAAAAAAAGGATCAAAATATGTTTCAACCCGGATGAAACATTTCATCCCGTGATTTCATCCGGCCCAGTTTCATTCTGCCACTGTAAGGCTTCAACTGGATGAAATGGATTTCATCCCCATTTCATCCAGCCCATTGTAGACGGTCTTAGATAGAAGCTGTTCTTTTCAAAATAATCTACTGTATTTTGAAACGCCATAGAATAAACAAAAGGGTAGAATAGTCCCCACACATATATAAAGCCTGCCTCTACTCACTAAGAAAACGACCGCCAAAAACCACTCTCCTCCGGTCGCCGGAGCCCCCACCATAAACCCTCACTCCTCCGCAAAAATCTCACTCTTGATTAGCACAACTACTCACATACATATATTTAGAGAGAGAAAAGTGATAGATATAGAGAGAGAGATTTGGAAGTTACGGATTAATTTGAATTTTATGATAGCTTGCGATTTTGCTTATGGCATGGTTGTTGAGGCGGCGGGAGAATTCCGATCGGATAATTTCAGTTGTTCAGAGTACAAAAATATGAGAATTACGCGATTGTTTGATCGGTATCTTATTCTACTGTTGCTCTCCTTTACTCCTAAAGGTAAATTTATCTCTTATCTTTTTCCTGATCCGATCATATCATTTCATAATATAGTCGTATGGTATAGCTAATTTGTACATCAATCAGTTAATTTAATCTGAGCGGTTTTTGAATTTGCTCTTTATCACCAGTTTTAGGTCCTGATTGGTTTCCTGTGTTTGGTTTTGCTTTAATATACTCCCTCCATCCCAAAATGAATGTCCAAAAAAATAAATAAATAAAATTTGCTCTTGATCACCAGTTTTAGGTCCTGATTGGATGTTATTTTGATTGCCCGGTGACCTCAGTTTACCTTATGAGCACTTAACTATGGATTTTGTGTACGCGTTATTTATGTAAACTCAATTACATAGAGTTCGGATTGCTAATATGCTAACCAAACGATGCAAAGCAACCTAGTTGAGCAGTTAATTGCTGAAGCTTGCGTGGAAAATGATCAATTATCGTCAAAGCTTCAAGTTACTTGCTTGAGTTTCTTTATGTAGTTTCCCTCTTATTCGAAAGGGCGCCTCTTAAACTATGAGGCCATTCAGGATGTGGTTTAGCTGCATTGTTCACCTTAGTTTTGAGCTTAAGGGACCAAGTTCAGAATTTTTTCCCAAAATAACTATGTTTAAAAAAGTTTTTCCCAAAATGACACTGTTTTAAAAGTATTTCCCAGAATAGCCTAGTTTTTAGAATTCGCGGTTGGCAACTGCGTTTTCATTAATGAATTCGCAGTTGGCAACCGCGGGTTTATAATTTTTCTAATTTTTTTTTTTTTAAAAACGCCTTTGGCAACTGCGAATTCAACTTAGAATTCGCAGTTGCCAACTGCGTTTTTTAAAAACTAGGCTATTCTGGGAAATACTTTTAAAACAGTGTCATTTTAGGAAAAACTTTTTTAAACATAGTTATTTTGGGGAAAAATTCACCAAGTTCAATTCATTTTATATCATAATTTGTTTGTATTCTGTCCACAGCAGGGTGTGGTCACATGTTTAAAGAAGCAAATGGTGCCATGATTAATTTTGATTCCATGTTTTGTGTTTCTAGGGCATCTGGCAGCGCCTGCTTTCACGGGCACTTATGGGATAAATTATGGAAGAATTGCAGATAACCTCCCGTCACCGGAGAAAGTTGTTACACTCCTTAGAGCAGCAAAGATTAAGAATGTTCGAATATTTAATTTTGATCATGTTGTCCTTGAAGCATTTAGCGGATCTGGACTTGAATTGGTGGTTGGACTTCCGAATGAGAACGTGAAAGATATGAGTGCTAATGCTGATCACGCCTTGACTTGGGTCAAAGAAAATGTGCAAGCATACCTTCCCAAGACAAAAATTGTTGGGATTACAGTGGGAAATGAGGTTTTGGGAGGGGCTGATGTGGAACTTCAGCAAGCTTTACTGGGTGCGGTTCAAAATCTTTACAATGCCACACAAACGCTTAAAATAGCTGATGTAGTTCAGATTCAAACTGCCCATTCACAGGCTGTATTTGCTAATTCATACCCTCCATCTTCTTGCATTTTCAACAAAAATGTTGTTCAATACATGAAGCCGCTTTTGGAGTTATTTTCACGGATAGGGTCCCCATTCTGTTTAAATGCTTATCCCTTTTTGGCGTATATGGGTAGTCCGGATCAGATTGATATAAACTACGCTCTTTTTGAGCCAACCGATGGAATATATGATGAGAAAACTCATCTTCATTATGATAACATGCTTGATGCTCAGATTGATGCTACTTATGCAGCTCTGGAAGATGCTGGATTTAAAAAGATGGAGGTTATAGTGACAGAGACAGGTTGGGCTTCTAAAGGAGATCAAAATGAAGCTGCAGCAACAGTAGCTAATGCAAGGACTTATAATTATAATCTACGTAAAAGGCTAGCCAAGAAGAAGGGAACTCCACGGAGGCCAAAAATCGCATTGAAAGCATATATTTTTGCCATGTTTAATGAGGATTCAAAGACTGGTCCAACTTCTGAAAGGAATTTTGGACTTTTCAAACCTGATGGAACTATCGCGTATGATATTGGATTTTCTGGTCTGAAATCTTAATCTGCAACTTCATCTCTTTTATCGTTTAAGGTACACAGCATTTTCCACCCTTGAAGTATCTCGATGTAGTATGTAAGATACTTTGCTGTGCATTGGTTATGAGATCTCCCTAAATCAAGAAATGATATAAACTATTTTGTTATTTACATGAGAGGATTTTTGTCTTTATCCACAAAAGAAAAGGATCAAGTAATCTAAAGTCATATGCAAGTTAAAGGAAAACATACAAGCACTTAGAAGTTGCACATAGGCTCCTTGCATTTTTATTTTTATTTTGGCAAAGAAGGCCAAACGTTATCAGCTCTGAAATTTTGTAATTACTCCAGTGAAAAATCACTGTCCAAGTAAGCCTAAGTAACTAAGCTATAAAAATGTTGATTCATACATAATATCCTATAGTCCATATAAATACAAATAGGTGATAGTATCAATCAAATGTTGATGGAAGTAAGCCTAAGTAACTAAGCTATAAAAATGTTGATGGAAGTAAGCCTAAGTAACTAAGCTATAAAAATGGACCTAACTAAAAATTGAAGTTATAAAACTTCATACATAATATCCTATAGTCCATATAAATACAAATAGGTGATAGTATCAATCAAATTAAGTAATAGGAGGGGTTTCTAATAAGCATACCCAACAACACTCATTTTGGAACAGAGGTATGCAGACTGATGCGCTGCCATAAGAGAATGCATTTATTTTTACCTTCTCACCTGCCTTTCAACAAGGCTCTAGGATTAGGAAATCAGATCTACGTTTATATTCTACACTATTACCTAAACGCTTCAGAACACTATGTTTAGAACCCTGTTACCATTTGGATATGCAATCTTGAATAACCATAATGAATATGGATAATGATATCTTCTTTTTCATCGTTTTCTCACTTCAATGACGAATCATTCATGTTAGCTGACCCCAAATCATTTTGGGATTGAGGCTTTGTTGTTGTTGTTGTTGTTGTTGTATTAGTTACTGGATTTGATTTGAGCATTCTCATTTAAGCCTTGATCATTTTGGGATTAAGGCTTTATCTTCTTTTTCATTTTTTTCTCACTTTATTGACGAATCGTGCATGTTAACCGATCCCAAATCATTTGGATTTTTTAATCACCATTAAAAAAAGGACACTCATTGAGAGATGGAAGGGGCATAAAACATGCCTTCTGCCTTTGTTCCTTTGGCTGAAATGTTGAATAAAATGACATGAAGAAATGCTCATCTTTTTACCTCTTAATCTTTATCTTGTTTACTACTATTTTTATTCTCTATTCTTTCTTTTACTCATTTTCTCGACATGAACTATTTCAGGATATTCAAGCTCAAGGTTGGTCTGGGTCCGCGTCGATATTAACAGCCTGTGTAACAGCATTGTTTCTGTTCTTGAGATCATAATGTATCTGAGTTCACTACAGGAGATCTACATTCCTTTTCAGGTTTGGTACCTTTACGGAATACACGAGATATCAATAGTTCTATTATTTGTACCAACCAGTAATACATTTCAATGCATATGAAATACTACTTATTAGGATTTGCTGATATTATTTCGTTTATATCAGCACTGTATATCAATTTTGTGTCTGAAATAATATATTTATCAGCTTCTTTCATGTGGAAGAAGAAGAACCAAGATATTGGAATGTCAGCAGGAAATAGAATTATCCTTCTCCTCTCCTAGTAAGAAGATATAATTAATCTAATATTATATTATTATTTTCTACCCATTTAACACATTTAACTTTTACATTCTCTTTCCTCAAATTTTCTACCCACTTTAAAAAAAATTCTTAAAAAGCGTGTAAACCTCAAGGTGGAACCTTGAGGTGGGACGGAGGGAGTAGTTATTTTTCTAAGCTTAAGAAAAAACCATTTTTACACTACACTTAATAATACATGCACTAACACTTTTTTTCACTGACACTTTTTTATACTAACACCGTCACTTTTTTACCTACACTGACACTCTTTTATAATGACACTTAATAATATATGCACTGACGCTTTTAACACTAACACTTTTTTACACTAATACTGTCATTTTTTTACACTAATACTGTCATTTTTTTACACTAACATTAGCATTTTTTTACACTGGTACTTAATAATACATGCACTGGCACTCTTTACCCTGACATTTTTTTACACGAACACCGGCACTTTTTACACTGACACTTAATAATACATGCATTGGCACTCTTTACACTGGCATTTTGTTATACTAACACTGACTAACACTACCGGGAGAAACAAAACACGTTTTTTTTAGCTTACAAAAAAATGAGGGTTTTTTTTTTTTTTTTTTTTTTTTTTTTTTGGCTTATTTTATCCTTCTCTCCTAGTAGGAATATTATTATTTCTTCCCCATAAAAGTTTCCACCTCCTCTCCTAGCAGGAATATAATAAATTCAAACGGAGTATAATTTTATTAATTTTCTTCTCCTAGTAGGAATAATTTTTTCCTTATATATTTCCACCTCCAAACTTGTATTTCTACATAACACCCACCCGTACGACAGAATTGAAGATGATATCCATAATGCAACAGTGAAGGTGTTGAAGTGGAACGACAAACTCCTCCAATTCCCAAACCTCCTCCTAATGTTACGATATTGTTCAAGTTGTGAAAGATTCAACTAGCGGTTGGTTATAAAACTAGAGGCCACCATTGCCCAGTTGGGCTTAGTGGTGCTCCAACCGCTTTGACTACTGATCCTGACTCTTTCATAACGATGGTCAAAAGCGCACTTTCTGCCCTAATTCTCTTCTGTCCCAACAACAACAACAACAATCTAATATCTCAAGTTATAACTGAATATTTTCTCAGCTATTAAAACTGCAGGTACACGGCCGACCCAACAAGTCCCAATATTTTTCTAGTGATAGAAAGTTTTTTAATTTTTTTTAATATTGAATTAAATGGAGAGCAGATCAAAAATATCATGCACAAACACATTCTTTAATGACCCCGAAAGATTTGCAATTTGCAAGTGAATGTGTGTCAGTTCAAGCTTAAATTATGCAGTACACTACAACAACAGATTTAGACCTATGTATGCACACTCCAGAGGAAAAAAAAAGAACAAAAAAGAAGGTTAAAGAGGCTGTACGAATTGGCTAATGGCGTTTTTTGTTTGACTTTGCTCGCCTTTTTGAATTGTTGCTAGAGTTTGACTGTACTGGCAAAACAGTTCCGCCCTTGATGCCGTCTGCATCTGTTGTGTTTGAGATTTTTTGCTGGGCTTCAATGTAAACATTCAAGTCTCTAATCTGCAAATATCATCCAAAATAAAGAGGTCAAAAGTCAACATTTTGGGAAAAATAAAGTCACATAATAAAACAAATACCTGTTCTTCCAGATCGCGTATCTTCCCATCCCTTGACTTGATAGCTGCAGTTTCCCTGACATAACAAGATCGAGGATTGAAAGCAATGCTTATGACAAGTTGTGGTCAAAGAAACTAGGTTTGCCTAAGGATCTATGTTTCTCTTATCTGCTTATCAGAGAGAGTATTACTCTCTCTGTCCCTAAATGAATCTCGATTTTCAAGAAATTTTTGTAAGAAAATGAATGTCATTTTGAAAATAACTTTGTCCCTAAATGTCTTTTTACCAAAAAAAAAAATTCACTAGTCACTTTATATTTGCAAAACTAAATGTTTGGAGAATGGAAAACAAGAATATTTATTCATCTTCGTCATTAAAATTATGAAAAAATACACATTTTCAGAGTGTCTCTTAAAATGAAATTTCGACATTCATTTAGGGACGGAGGGAGTAATTGGTTGAATATTGCATATCTAATATTTTTTGTTAAAGAGTATAATTAAAACAGCATGTGCCCATAATATATTTTAGTAGAAATTAGACAAAACAATCCTTCCAAGACAAAAACACTATATTTAATAGCTACATAAATGTCATATGGAACTTGACTAGCGTTGCTCAAGCGTATAGACAAACCTTACCTCTCCTCAATTTCCTTGAATTTCTTCTGAAAGTTTTCTTGATTTTTTGTAAGAACTCCATTCATCTGAAACCAATGGCAGAACATTGTCAATATACTTTGGGCCTTTATCAATAGCTGCATTATACTCCATCCATCCCGGAAATTGTGTCCCATTTTGACTTTCATGGTCAAGTCAATCGAACTTTGACCATAATTTTATGAAAATGCAGATATCTCTATTCAATTTTAAATTTTATTGTTTCGCTATTAGGAATAGTATCAATAACAATTTTTAGCATTGCATAGAGCTATCTAGATTTTTATTAAATTATGATCAAAGTTCAATTGAGTTGACCATAAAAGTCAAAAGTGGAACAAACTTTGCGAGACAGAGGGAGTATACAATACTGGAAATGACAATGAAGCCAAATAAGATGCATAACATTTTATTATAGTTTATTACGAAAGGAACTGAAACTTACATCTTCAACAATCTTTCTATCTTTGGCAAATTTGTCGAGCTTATTTTGAAATTCCTGAATCCTTGTGACCTCGGCGTTCTCCACTGCTTTAGTTATGGACTGCTCCTTTCTAATTCTTGCCTCTTCTAATAGCATCTCGTAATGCTGATAAAGGAAATAGGATTTAAAAATGTCATAAAACTACATTGAGAATTATAGCACAAAATTTGATCAAGTGGGAAACTGAGATTGGCACTGGCACTCCCGCAACAACAACAACAAAAAAGTAGCTTGAAAACCAATAAAAAAAGTACTCCCTCCGTCTCAAAATGAATGTCCAAAATAAATTCAAATTTTCTCTACAATAACTCGTACTAGAAGACTAAAGCTTGTAAAGAGCTTTCGTTAGCAAATAAAGATGTCATTAAAATTCATTACATTTATCAAGAACCATAAATTACAAGCAAGTGCAAGTTTAAGCTACTACATACATGTCGCTGAGTCTCCATCTGTGTAGCAAGAAGATGGTTGTACTCGCCCAAAATCTATTGTCATGTAAAAAAGAGTTAGTATGGCAGCATGCAATACAGTTCACCAAACTGCAGACAAAAGGAAAATCACCGTTTCAACTTTGCTGCTGAAAAGTGCGCCACTCATTCCAGAATCTTCATTATTGTCGCAGGTACCATGTTCTTCATCTAGTGACTTGCAGCTAAAATCTGTCACAATTGACTTGCCATAAGTTTTGGATAGATTCAACCGGTGAACATATTTGTCTCCGACATAATCCCAAATCTGTTGTGTTTCAAATTCAAGAGAATAGATGTGCTTTGTATCGCTCCAGTGCTTAATAGCATGCCCTTCTTCATATCTGTAAATCATCACAAATCAATTCATGACTCAGAGGTCCAAATCCAATGAAATAGACGAATGCAAAACAAGAATACTGAGTTGTTACATACTCCCCCCGTCCCAAAATGAATGACCAAAAATTTAAATTCGCTCTTTTTGGTTGTAGTACTTTTAAAAGATAATGACTGGGGTGGGGGAATTTGTATGACTTTCGAAGATAATAACAACAAATTACCTTCCACATCCTACAAAACCACAAATTAGACAGATACAAGGGATCTTTGATGTGCCACACACTCCACAAGTTGGTTTCTCATCCTGCCTCTGACAGAGTCGACAGACCTAGCAAGACAAAGAACATCAACTCAAAACCAAATAAAAAATAAACATTATCACAACGAACTGAAGTCCAAGATCACCAAAAAGAATGTGACACTGCTAATCATATAGCTTGTGACAACCTTTATATTCCTTTCACTCTCTCCTCTACTCTCATACCCACACCTCCCTCTTTGTATCCTCGTTTTAAAAAATTATTGACATTTGTTCCATTTTCAAAGATTAAGGTCCTAAAGAGACATTTCATAATCGGGGTTCAGATATCATATATGCTGGGAACTTATATATAAGCTTAAGATGTCAAAAGAGTGACCAATAATATGCATCATGTTTTAATATTCCTCAATCCGTGGTTCAACAAAATTACTTACATTATGAAGAAATCTTCCATTATGCATGTATGAGAAATTTTTGATGAGATGATGGGGCCATTTTTTGCTTTGATTTGGGCATTGTGAGTATGTGTGTATTGCATGTGTTGATTGAAATAGCATGTGCATCTTGTATCATGAAAAGGAAAAGAAGACGAAAAAAAGAAGAGTATGAATCACATGCTTCATGAAGATGATTATCTCAAGTGTTGATCAGCGAATACATGATATGCTATAACATCACATAAGAGGGGACCAGACTTGATTTATGGATTTCTACACATTATGTATAGATGTTGCTGAAGCTACTCTGTGGTCTGGGGGGTAATGTCCTCTCCAATCTTTTGACTCCCACCTATTTACTCTTCTTTATTCCAATTAAACTAGTATTAGTAATGGACATCCACATTGGCCCATCTTTAAATTGCAAAGAAATCTCTAAATATACAATGAAGGAAAACCATGCATCTTCTGAAGTTCAGTAAATAATGTTGAATTGTCGGTAGTACTATTTAGGGCATTTCCATTTAGAAATAGAATTTTGAGTTTGTACCTTCCAATTTTCCTTGATCAGCCTAGCATGGAGAAAAAAGACCAGAAATATCAATCCTAGTCTCACTACAAGTCAACTCAGCAATTGTTCCGGTTATTAGGCAGTACATAATCCTTTTTTCCATTCCACTTTGTTCTGAGAAAAAGAAAGAAACCAAAATTGACAAGTTTCACTCAAACGAATTTCTTCCTAAAAAAGAGTTACAATGTCGTATATTGCAGGGAATTGTATTTCTTCTGCATTTCATCTATGACTCATTCTTACTTAACCAAGAAATCTTTACATGTAAAATAACACTAGCTGATTCAAGGAAACATCAAAGAGAATCAAGTAAAATAAGCAATTGTGACCTCATTCTCATTTACTCGTCTTTATCCCAATTAGACACCTAGTATTAGTAATGGTAGTCCGCATTGGCCCATCTTTACACTTTGGCACTTTGCAGAAACAAGCCTCTAAATATATAATTTAGTAAAAGCATGCAACTTTTAAAGTTTTATAAATAAAGTTGAACTGAAGGTAGTACTATTTAGGGCATTTCTTTTTAAAAAATAGAACTTTGAGTGTGTTCCTTCCAATTTTCTTTGATCACCTATCATGGGAAAAAAGGACCAGAAACATCAATTCTGGTCTCAACTACAAGTCAACTCAGCAGTTGTATCAAGAATAATAAAGAAACCAAATCGATAAGTTCAACTAAAACAAATTTGTGCCCAAGAAAGAGGTACAATGAAGTATATTACGGAGCATTGTATTTCTTTTTCATTTGTGACCTCATTCTTTATTAACCATTAGCATCTTTAGATGTAAAATAACACTAGCTTATTCAAGAAAACATCAAAGACAATCGAGAAAAAATATGCAAGATGAAACCTAACCAACCTGGCAAGACAAATAAGTCCATTTTGAAACGCACGAACAGCCAAATGAATGGTCACACAGTGTGTCCTTTATTGCGCTTGTGTCTTGATCCAATCTCTCTACCAATTAAAACAAAAATCAAAACTTGTAATGAAAAAACTTTTCACTACGCGTGCCCACATTGACACAAATTACTCAAACACACAACACCAAGATTATCATAGCAACTGACCTAGACAAACCGGACAAGTGGGCAGTTCGGTAAAACCTGGCGGGGGTATAGCTGTAATCTCCGCTGATTCCATATAACCAACGGATAGAACAAAATAAACATGGCACAGCTCATTCTGAAATTAAAAACAAACAAGAAATTGAACTAATTACGCACACAGATTATACAAATATACATGATAAAAAAAATCCAGAATGGCGATAGGAATCGAAATGCCACTATCTAATTAGGGTTTCATTAAAGAGCAAATGAAGCATTACCTCAGAGGGCTTAAATCTCCTCCTATTGATATAACAAAATAATCCATCAGCTGAAAATCGATCAACTTGCTTCACTATTACGCAATAACGGTCCTCTATTCCATCATCCCTGCCAAATAAGATCAATAAATGGATACAAGAAATTGAATTCGAAGTCCATATGATAGAAATATGTACCTACCGGAGGAAGCATAATTGGGAGGAGTGATCGATTTGGTTGCCGCAGAAGGAGAAGAAGTCGTTAGGGGAGAAGTAATTGGGGACGGCGGCGATGAAGAGGATGGTGGTGCGGTTCATGGGGTTGGATATAGTGGCGTTGAAAGAGGGAACGCCGGCAGGGGAGGGAGGAAGTGGGAGGCGGCGGAAGAAGTGGACTACGCCTCTCAGTTGGATAGATTCTTGGACTTGTGCTGTTTTCGACTTTGAGCGAGAGGAAGCGGCGGCGGTGGTGGTGAAGGGTGCCGCGGCGATGAACGGTTGCGGGGAATCAAGAGTGTGGATTTGAAGGGTGAACATTCCCGAAACAAGAAACGAAGTGAGGATTATCTGTTACAGAGAAGGGGTCTCTTTAAAATGTGAACACGCAGTTATTGTGTGTGTGATCGGAATTGAAAAAGTGGCGGTGGCGTAAGAATGGTGTCCGGTTGAGTGAGCGCCTATTGGCAGTGAAAGTGAAATGATGAGTTGGATTTGAATAGATAGTAGTATACAGATGTTTTTTTTTTTTTCAAGGAAATGGAGTATACAAATGAGTTTAAGACTGTCTACAATGGGGGATGAAATGGGGGATGAAATCCCATTTCATCCCACTAAATCCTTGCAGTGGCCGGATGAAACTAGGCTGTATTAAATTGCTGGACGAAAGTTTTCATCCAGCTGAAACTTTTTGTTTGTCTTTTTTTTTTTTTTTAAATCCAACAAGTGTCAGCCTCCATCCCATTGGATTGGATGAATGAAATTTTTTTTTTATCCCAAATTTTTGAGCTTAATTTTTACCTAGTAAATTATTTTTTTTTTAATTTTTTTTTTCACCAAAATTCATTATTTTTTTTTCCTACAAATTAATATAAGTTTTATTTGATTTGGACACAAAAAAAAATACTTAGTTTTCAATTTGGGCTGAATTATTACCTAGTAAATTAATTTTTTTTTAATTTTTTTTTTCACCAAAATTCATCATTTTTTTTTTCCTACAAATTGATATAAGTTTCATTTGATTTGGACACAAAAAAAAAATACTTAGTTTTCAATTTGGGCTGAATTATTACCTAGTAAATTAATTTTTTTTTAATTTTTTTTTTCACCAAAATTCATCAATTTTTTTTCCCTACAAATTGATATAAGTTTCATTTGATTTGGACACAAAAAAAAACACTTAGTTTTCAATTTGGACTGAATTATTACCTAGTAAATTAATGTTTTTTTAAATTTTTTTTCACCAAAATTCATCATTTTTTCCCCCTACAAATCGATATAAGTTTCATTTGATTTGGACACAAAAAAAAAACACTTAGTTTTCAATTTGGGCTGAATTATTACCTAGTAAATTATTATTTTTTTAATTTTTTTCACCAAAATTCATCATTTTTTTCCCTACAAATTGATATAAGTTTCATTTGATTTGGACACAAAAAAAAACACTTAGTTTTCAATTTGGGCTGAATTATTACCTAGTAAATTAATGTTTTTTTAATTTTTTTTTCACCAAAATTCATCATTTTTTTCCCCTACAAATCGATATAAGTTTCATTTGATTTGGACACAAAAAAAAAACACTTAGTTTTCAATTTGAGCTGAATTATTACCTAGTAAATTATTATTTTTTAAATTTTTTTTTTTCACCAAAATTCATCATTTTTTTTCCCTACAAATTGATATAAGTTTCATTTGATTTGGACACAAAAAAAACACTCATTTCTCAATTGATCATATAGACATTGATGCAATATTTTTTTAATTAAGTGTGAAATATTTTTTTTAATTATAAATAATAATAATAATTATTATTATTTTACTAATCATAAAAATATAAAAATAAAGAATATAAATAAAATAAAATAAAAGTAGTGGGGTATAGAATGATGAGTTGGAGGGAGTTGAAATTTAATTTAAGTTAGCCATTGGAGTGGGGGTAAATGAAATGGGTAGATGAAATATTAGGTGGATGAGAAAAAGTGTAAAAAGTGTTAGATGAAATGGGGGAGTGGGATGAAACCACTGTGGATAGTCTAAGCAATCTTTTTAATTTTACTTTTTAGTCATTTTTATGAAAATGACCAAATATCAAAAAATATTTTTAAAAATACGTTTTCATTTTTTAGAAAACATTTTCTGAAAAATTATTTTTCTATAGTCGTTTTATATGATAAACATGAGTAGGTCTTGTGAAAAACTAGTTTTTTCAAAATGTTATGAAAAAATTAGTTTTCAGCATTGTTCATTTCTCTTATTAGTTAGGGTTAGTGTTTAAAAACTAGTTTTTTTTTATGTTATGGAAAAACTAGTTTTTCACAAGATTTTGGCGATAAACAAAGGAAGCCTAAATGTGGGTGTTTTCGAGAAAAATAATTACTGTTAGAATAGAGTTTATGTAAAAGATAAAAAACAAGCAACAATCACACAACGTAATAATATATGTAATTCATCAACTTGCCTACGTACACGGGTAGAGTAAGAAAATATTATTATCTTTTGAAAATTAACAGATTATAATGTCTAATCTAATACACGAATTATTAGGCACAAGAATTTCTATCTGTGCAAACTCTAGATTTAAAAATATAAAGGAGCAATAAAATTACAAATATGGTTGGGGCAGGCTATACTTATATGCTCTACTCCTAACTCTCTGCATGGTTTTACAACCCTAAGCCAAATTTGTCGCTGAACTGGCCTTTTCGGACTAAGGGCACGATCGCCCCTACCTAGGGCGCGATCGCCCCGTCCCCGAAAACGCCACCCGCGAGATCGCCTCAATAAGGGCGCGATCGCTCGCTTGTCTAAAGACTTAGCGCGATCGCGCGCTCCATACCGCGTGGTCGCTCCCCTCGCATTTGTCAAGAATTCTGAATTTGCTTGTTTAATCTCCTAAATTAGGCGTCCCCAACTTATATAGCACCAAATCCAACAAATCTCCACCTTGACATCTAATCTTCAGATCATAACCAGAACTTCCCATCTGCCTCAGATGCTATCTAATAGTTGCGAACATTCAGCAAGTCCAAACAATGTTGGAACTTGCTAGTTGGAACGGACTTCGTGAACATGTCATCAAGATTGTCCTCAGTACCCACTTTTTTCAAGTTGATTCGCTTCTCACTCCTCAGAAAATGATATCTCACATATATATGCTTGGTACTCCCGTGATTAACTTGATCCTTGGCCAAACATATTGCACTCAAACTGTCACAAAATATTATAGCATGATCCTGATGTAACCTAAGGTCGCTAATCAAACCCTTTATCCATATCCTCTCTTTTAGCATGCAACTTCTGTCAATGCCATCTACTCCACCTTCGTATTAGACAATGTCACCGTAGATTGTAGAGTATCCTTCCAACTTACCTACCAAGAGTGAACACATACCCAATCATAGATCTCCTCAGGTTAACATCCCCAGATTAGTTTGAATCACAATAACCCTCAACTATACATTCTGTACCACCTCCATAAATGAGCCCAACATCTGATATACCCCTAAGTTACCTGAAAATCCTTTTCACTGCTTGCCAATGTTCCTTACCAGGATTTTCCATGAACTTACCAACAATACTAACAGCATGAGCAAGATCTAGCCTAATGCAAACCATATCATACATCAAACTACCAACTGCACTAGCATAGGGTACTCGAGTCATGTACTCTTTCTCCTCATCTGACTTAGGTGCAAAAGCAACAGACAGGCGTGCATTCGCTGCACTTGAAGAATCTAAAGGCTTTGATGTACACATGTCAAACCTTTATAAAACTTTCTTTATGTAACCTTTTTGATATAAGAACAGTTTTCGTTGCCTTCTATCCTTATAGATCTCCATACCCAGAATTTTCTTTGTCGCACCCAAATCCTTCAGCTCGAACTCTTCAAATAGTAGACCCTTCAACTTTTGAGTATCCGACTTCTTGACAGCCTCTATCAATATATTATCAACATAAAGAACCAGATAGATGATCGAACCATCCACTAACCACACAACAGTCATACACGTTCCTCATGTAACCAATTGATGTCATATAACTGTCAAACCGCTTGTACCAATGCCTAGGCGATTGTTTGAGCCCATACAAGGACTTTTTCAACCTACACACATAGTCTTCTTTTCCAAGAACCTGAAACCCATCTGGTTGTGTCATATCTAGCTGCTCGAGCTTCAAATCCTGATGTGGCACCATTGCTAATAGCACTATGATAGAAGTGTGTCTAACCACTGGTGAGAAAATCTCATTGTAGTCAACGCCCTCCCGCTGTGTGAAACCTCTTGCAACTACACGAGCTTTATACTTGACCCCCTCTGATGGTTACAAACCTTCCTTCTTCTTAAATACCCACTTGCAAGTTACAATCTTTCTGCCTTCTGTCCTCTTGGTTAGCTCCCGTGTCGAATTCTTGTGAAGTGACTTCATCTCATCCCTTATATCTGCATGCCAATGAGCGAACTCTGAACATGTAACTGTTCCTTAAAACTAGTTGGCTCCAAAGCATCAGGCTCCACTTCCTACCTGAAGTGCATAATACACCATGTATTCAAAATTGTACCTCACTGGAGGCTTCCCGAAATTAGCCCATGTATACCTCTCTTGAGCTAACCCATGTTCCTCGTAAACTGGTGATGAACTTTCTGGTGCTTCAATTTCTGACGGTAGATCCTGATGAAAATTTGACTGTTAGTTGCTCAACTCTGAAGTATCTTGTAGCTCCACCTGTTTATCAATACTACCAGTACCTGATACAATCACATATCTCATAATAGAGTTAAGCATAGAGTTTTCGTAAAAAATAACATTTCTGCTTATTATTACCCTACCCTCTGATGGAGACCAAATAAGGTATCCCTTGACACCGTCCCCTTAACCCATGAATACTCATTTTCTAGCCCTCGACTCCAACTTCCCAACATCCCCATGATAATAAGTAGTACAACCAAAATACCTTAAATTAGAGTAATCAACGGGTTTACCTAACCATACCTCATTGGGAACTTTGAGACTGATACTTATATGTGGTCCGCGATTTGGAGAGCATTCACCTTGCCCTTGCCAACAATGTGTGATTCATGCGCACTACTATACCTTTTAATGTGGTGTACCTCTGATAGTGAGATTTCTAGAAATTCCCACTTTCTTACAGAACTCATCGAACTCATCACTACATAACTCCAGCCCATTATCTGTCTGGAGTCGCTTGATCTTTGTTGGTCCCAAAGGTGGCAACAAGGGTGAAAAACAGCCAGAGGGGGGTGAATAGATGTTACAAATTTTTCGCCCTCTTTTAAAACTAAACCTCTTGGCTTACAAAACCGCTTGCAGTTAGTAAGATAGTGCAAGTAGAGTTGTAAAATGCACAGCGGAATATTTGAAGATACAAAGCGATTTTGAGGTGCGGTTTATAGTGCGGTTTTGAGAGTGTGGTTTACAAACATAAAAATGAGGTTTTGACAAAGTTAACTCCAAACACTATTTTCAAAAATGGATAACTACAAATAAGATCAAATAGAGAAAAAGATAGATAATTAATAAGCACAAGAAATAATAAATGCAGAAATATAAGAACACAATATTTGGAGTGGTTCAATCGATAAACGATCTACGTCCACTACCAAGATGGTTAGTCTTGGATTTTCTAAGAGTTAGATTTTATATTGAGTATGAGAGAGATTACAAGTTACAAAGTATTCAAACTCCGATCTAAAATATATTCTATGAAGATCGAATCCTAGACTATAACCAGTGTATCTCAAATAAATAATCTATGTGATTAAACAAGTGAGGTGTGTGTGTGTATAAGCAAGATCAAGACTCTTTGAATCTAAGAGATGTAGAGCACAATGATTCTTGATGTGTTAAGGCTTGATTTCTGGGCTGGGATATATTTCTTGAAGTAGAAGATGAAGATTCAAATGACTAAGAATTTTCTGGGCAGAGCTTCAGCTTCTTATGAACTCACAGCAAATCAATTTCTCAAGCAAACTTCAAATGATGAAGATTGGGGGTATTTATACCCAAGCACCAAGGAACTAGCCATTTGATACAGTTGTTGCAAGGATTGTACTTGTCACGTCCCCAACTCTAGACACTGTTTAGGAAAACGTGGAGCACGTGGGAGTGGGGATTGCACTTCATTTATATGATGCATTGCATGATCTTTGAAGTATTATGTGATTATTTGTTTAATAATTTCATGGCTTATGTGTTTATGAAGTTTAAAAACTCATTTGGTAATGTTATGTTTAATGGAATTATTTGGGAATTAAGGTGGGAATTATGTCTTAATTGGAATTTGGAAGGGATGGAATTATAAAAGTAGTAGGGGCTTTAGAGTAATTAAAAGTGTTGGGGTTTAGTTGTGATTAGTTGATGCTTGGAGGGCTTTAATGGAAAAATTTGATGTTTATCCCTTTTAAATGGAACCTTCCCCATAATCCATACTTTTCCTCACTCTCCTTCATCTTCTTCATCAGCCTAGAACCTCTTAAAACCCTAAAACCCTTCTAAAAATCCTAGGAAATCAACCCTTGCTCAGTTTCCTAGTTGGATGGCGGATTATTGATCACGGCGACGAGTAGTATTCATCTATCCGGAAAAAGTTCCTTGTTATCTTCATATTTTCCATGTAAGTTATTATGAATTTCCCTTCTATTTTGAGCATATGCTTTGATTGATGTTCCAAAGGTGTTGAAAGTTATTGTGAACTTGATTGATTATGTTTTCTTGCTTAGGAATTGGGTTGGATTTGCTTAACATGGAAGAGCAATGAAAGAGTAATGGAATAGTGGGGTGGCCATGAAATAATTGTGGTATAGGTGTTATAAACCATGGATTGAGTGTTACTATGGGTTAAATATGGTATATAAACTGGTTTTGGTGAGTTTGGTGCAGCTGGATGAAGCTAAAATGGTGATTTGGGGTGTTGGGTGAAGCTGATGTAAACATCAGCAACAATTCTGGGCAAAGGCACGACTCGTGCCCTGGGAAGAATGAGGTCGTGCCTTGAAGGGTGACGCATGGCTCTGGCTGGGGGTAAATTGGCACGAGTCATGCCCTGAGGCACGAGTCGTGCCCTCCCCTGCACTCTTGAACTGTTTTGCAAGCCTTGAAAACCTAATTCATCTAAGGTATAATGGAACACTCTTTTACTATAATACTAGTACAATATTATTACTTCACAACCATGTTTTACTAGGCCAAATCGGATAATCAGAAGGGCTTTAAATGTTGCTCGGAAAAGGGTTGGAAGCCATTGTTAATTGGGAACCAAAGTTATAAAAACTTGGTATTTGATGATAGAACTTGAAAGTAGGTTGTATAATGTTAAATTGTGAATGTATAGGGCTACTTATTTGAGATTGTACCTCTACGTGGTTACCTCTGAATGGTTCTATGATAATATGGTGCTTGAAGTAATTGTTGTACGACATCATGGAATTGATTGTGAGCATACATGGATTATTATTGACTCAATCATGTACATATATATGTGGCACTATTTGAAGAAATGGGCATGAGTAATGATATCATGTTATATACGGTTATCTCATTGTGTGGACGTGATTTCAAGTAAATGTATGTGCTTGAATGTGAATATAAATGTATTTCCAAGAAGATGTATTCCCAAGAGGATGTGTTCCCAAGAGGATGTGTTCCCAAGAGGATGAAATATGTTTACGGTATTCAAAATATGACGTGAAACAACTTGCTTACGTGTTGCATTTTATTTGGCATCTTGTTGCATGCATAATAGCTTACTGAGATTCTTTCTCACCCCGTCTCCCTCTAATTTTTTTTTAGATACCACTGAGACAGGAGGTCAGGATCGGTGAGGCCGGGGCACAGTTGGATCGTCTTTTGATTGTCGGGGTACGTTTTGCTAGGAGGGTTTATGTCGGCTGTTATTCTTTTGGGGAAAGGTTGTAAATAACTTTTCTAAACATTTCCAAACTATGGTTTGTAAATAATGTGGTGTGGTTGTTAAATATGTATTGGTTTAAACTTTCCTTTTCAATGTGAAATGAAAGGAAGCAGGTTAATCTATTGAACAGGTTTCTTAAGATCTTCCATTTAGGAAGATCATGTCAAAATTTTCTTAAAAGCCTCACTTAACTTAGATGGTTTCAATTTAGATGAGTAGGTTTTGGGGACCCTACCATCGGGGCACGAATTTATAGGTCCCGGAGTTGGGGAGTCCCCACAGTTGGTATCAAAGCTAAGGTTAGATGTCAAGGGTAGAAGTCGAGTCTAAGGGGGAGTGTGATGTCTGACGTCGAGTGTTTAATGCAAGGAATTGTGTGATGGCTGATACTGGTAAAGGACAGCAAAGGGTGGAAGGAGATCCAGATGCGGGGGGATCCGGAGGGGATCCGAATGTGGAATTGATGAATATGTTCCGGTCTTTTATTCAGGGTATGGCAGCTCAAAGCCAAGGTCAGCAACAACAACAAGAGGGAAGACAAGCTCATGGATTGGAAAAGTTTGTCAAGTTGGCTCCGCCTAGCTACAACGGAGATCCGAATACGGTTAAAGCAGAGAGGTGGTTGGAAGCAATGGAGAAGATTTTTGTGGCAATGGGAAGCTCAGATGAGGAGAAAGTTCTTTATGCGGTATTCAAGCTCGAGGGACCAGCCGAGCATTGGTGGCAAATACTCAGGGAAAGTTGGGAAAGAGATCATACTCCACAGACATGGAATAACTTTACTCGGAGTTTTAGGGAGCATTTCATACCCATGGTGACAAGAGACAAGAAAGAAGCGGAATTCCTAAAGCTGGAACAAGGAACAATGTCTGTGGCTCAGTATTCATCGAAGTTTACCGAATTGGCAAGATATTGTCCTCATCTTATACCGGAGGAGCAAAGAAGAGTTTATCGGTTCATGAAGGGATTGAGGATAGAATTCAGGAAACATCTATTGACTCATGACTTCCCTACGTATCAGGCGGCAGTAAACATGGCTTACAGAATCGAGAATGATATTGAAGAACACAAAGGCAAGCATGAAGGTGGAGGATTCAGGTCAAAGTTCTTAGGTCAGGGATCAGGTCAATAGCGGGGGCAACCAAAAGCTCCAACTCTTGGAGGTGCTAAAGGAGGAAGTGTTAGTGGTTCTTCTCGTCCGACAACCAATAAAGTTGGTATTGTGTGTAATTGGTGTAAGAAGGGTGGACACGTGGAAGAAAATTGTTGGGCCAAGCAAGGAGAGTGTACTAGTTGCGGTGAAATAGGACATTATAGGAGAGATTGTCCAAGGCTTATCCGGAGCCAGGCTGCGGGTGGCAGACCGCAGGGGGTGCAACCAAGGAGTGGTGTTAAGAGGGATGTGGAAGGAAAACCTAAGGAGAGAGTCCCGGGTAGGGTGTTTGCCCTAGGTCGTGGCGAAGTAGATTCGTCAGCAGTTATTAGAGGTATTGTACCTGTCTCAGGGGTCAGGGATCGTGTCCTTATCGACCCTGGGTCGTCTCATTCGTATGTTTCATCTCATTTTGCATTCACATTGCATAAAATGCCCAAGATGTTGCCCTATGTGTTGGAGGTGTCTACTCCCATTGGAGAGTGCCTCGAATCTTCTCTAATATATCGTGATTGTGAAGTGCTTATATGTGGTCATGTGTTGCCCGTGGATTTGGTAGAGTTACCAATCCGGGACTTTGATGTTATCTTAGGCATGGATTGGTTAAGCTATTGTCATGCCTTGGTGGATTGTCGCAAGAAGCGCGTCACCTTTTCTATGCCTAATGTGCCTATATTTGTTTTTGATGCTGATAAATCATTGTTTGGTATAAATGTGATCTCTGCATTAAAAGCTAGGAAGTTGTTGTCAAAGGGGTGTGAGGGTTATTTGGCTTATGCGGTTGATGTTCGTAAGAAATCTTCCGAGTTGTCCCAAGTGCCTGTTGTGAATGAATTCAGTGACGTGTTTTCAACTGAATATACTATGCCTCCTGATAGAGAGATAGAGTTCTGTATTGATCTATTACCGGGTACCTCACCCATTTCTAAGGCTCCGTACCGAATGGCTCCAGCGGAACTTAAAGAGTTGAAAGTACAGTTGCAAGAACTTCTTGACCGAGGTTTCATTCGTCCTAGCGTGTCACCTTGGGGAGCGCCCGTGTTATTTGTTAGAAAGAAGGATGGTACACTACGATTGTGTATTGATTATAGGTTGTTGAACCAAGCCACTATCAAGAACAAGTATTCGTTGCCTCACATTGATGATCTCTTTGATCAACTCCAGGGTTTGGTTATTTACTCCAAGTTGGATTTGCGGAGTGGTTATCACCAGTTGAAGATTAAAGCGGAGGATATCCCTAAAACTGCGTTCAGGACGAGGTATGGACACTATGAATTCCTTGTGATGCCTTTTGGGTTGACCAACGCCCCAGCGGTGTTTATGGATATGATGAACCGGATTTTCAAACCTTATCTTGATAATTTTGTGGTGGTTTTTATTGACGACATCTTGGTATACTCCAAATCACGGGAAGAACATGAGGAGCATTTGAGAACTGTGCTATCCGTGCTTTGTGAGAAACAGCTGTTTGCCAAATTCAACAAATGTGAGTTTTGGCTTGAGAGGATTTCTTTTCTTGGCCATGTTGTATCACGTGAGGGGATTACCGTAGATCCTGCGAAGATTGAGGCAGTAGTCAACTGGAAGCAGCCGTCTACAGTTACAGAGGTTCGCAGTTTCCTCGGCTTAGCGGGATATTACCGGAGATTTATTGAGGGATTTTCACGAATTACAACTCCATTGACTAGGTTGACTAGGAAGGAGGTTCCTTTTGTATGGGATGAGAAGTGTGAGGCTAGCTTTAATGAATTAAAGAGGAGATTGACATCGGCTCCGATCCTTACCTTGCCAGACGGTTGCGAGGATTTTGTCATTTTCAGTGATGCTTCTAAAGAAGGATTGGGGTGTGTTTTGATGCAAAGGGGAAAAGTAATTGCGTATGCTTCACGGAAACTATCACCAGCGGAGAAAAATTATCCCACTCACGACATGGAACTAGCAGCTATTATCTTTGCGTTACACAAGTGGAAACATTACCTATATGGAGCTAAATTCGAGATATTCACGGATCATAAAAGTTTAAAGTACCTATTCACCCAGAAGGAGCTCAACAACAGACAGAGGCGATGGTTAGAACTCCTGAAGGATTATGATTGCACTATTTCATATCATCCGGGGAAAGCGAATGTGGTAGCAGATGCTATTAGCCGTAAGGCTCATCTATCATCTTTGAGATCTCGAGAAGTGAAGAGTTATATGTTGTTTGCGAATGTGAGAGCCGTTCCAACTCTTTACGGGGATCTTTTGGAAGCTCAACAGAAGGATGAGGAATTGAAGAAAATCTGGGAAAAGTTGCAAGATGGAAAGGCAAGTGAATTTTCAGTGAATCAAGAGGGTATTTTAACTTTCAGGGGTCGGATTTGCGTTCCTTCGTCTTCAAAAACCAAAGGACAAGTATTGGAAGAGGGTCACAAGTCCAAGTTTGCCGTTCACCCCGGGAGTACTAAAATGTATCAAGATTTAAAGAGACGATATTGGTGGAATGGGATGAAGAAAGAAATTGCCGAGTTTGTGTCCAAATGTCTAACATGTCAACAAATCAAAGCGGAACATCAGCGACCTGCGGGATTACTACAACCATTGGAGATTCCAGAGTGGAAATGGGAAGGCATTTCGATGGATTTTGTCACGGGATTGCCTCCTACGCCTAAGAAGATGGACGCAATATGGGTGATTGTGGATCGGTTAACTAAGTCTGCACATTTCCTACCTGTGTCAATCAAGTATTCTTTAGAAAGGTTGGCTCAATTATATATTCGCGAGATCGTGAGATTGAATGGAGTACCGGTTACTATTGTGTCAGATAGAGATCCGCGGTTTACCTCTCGGTTTTGGAGAGCATTGCACGAAGCATTGGGGTCAAAGTTGAGCTTTAGTGCCGCATTTCACCCTCATACCGATGGACAATCGGAAAGAACTATTCAGATTCTCGAGGATATGCTCCGAGCATGTGTGATGGATTTTCAAGCATCATGGGAAGATCATCTACCTCTTGTGGAGTTCGCCTACAACAACAGTTATCAGTCCAGTATAGAGATGGCACCTTATGAGGCATTGTACGGAAGGAAATGTCGGTCTCCAATTTGTTGGGATGAAGTTGGCGAGGCGAGACTTTGGGGTCCGGACTTGGTGAGAGATTCAACTGAGAAATTAAAGGTGATTCGAGATAGGTTAAAGACAGCTCAAAGTCGACAGAAGAGTTATGTGGATACGCGAAGAAGGGAACTATCATTTCAGGTGGGTGATTCCGTATTCTTGAAAATTTCACCAAGAACGGGTATCAAAAGGTTTGGAAACAAAGGAAAACTAGCACCGAGATTCATTGGGCCGTTTGAGATTCTCGAGAGGGTGGGTGAGTTAGCCTACCGTTTGGCTCTTCCCCCTTCTCTATATTCACTTCATGATGTATTCCACGTATCCATGCTACGGAAGTATTGTTATGACCCTTCGCATATATTGAGTTCGCCTCCCGAGGATGTTAGAGCGGATATGACCTATGTAGAGGTTTTGTTAAGGATTTTGGAGCGACAAGTTAAGGAGTTGCGTACCAAGAGCAACCCCGTGGTTAAGATCTTATGGAAGAATCACACGATCTTTGTTTGATCATTCCGGTTAATGATAGTCAAATTCGGGACGAATTTGGTTTAAGGGGGAGTGAGTGTCACGACCCCAACTCTAGGCACTGTTTAGGAAAACGTGGAGCACGTGGGAGTGGGGGTTGCACTTCATTTTATATGATACATTGCATGATCTTTGAAGTATTATGTGATTATTTGTTTAATAATTTCATGGCTTATGTGTTTATGAAGTTTAAAAACTCATTTGGTAATGTTATGTTTAATGGAATTATTAGGGAATTAAGGTGGGAATTATGTCTTAATTGGAATTTGGAAGGGAAGGAATTATAAAAGTAGTAGGGGATTTAGAGTTGATGATGCCAAAATCGTCAAATCAGCCCAAATCCAAGCGTCGAATGCTCCGGCGATTGCAAGGCCTGAAAATAAGAGAGAACACGTAAACTAAGCCGGGGCGGATCCGGCTAAAGGCCCTCCGGCGTGAGAGTAAGTTCACGGTTGATATTAGAGAAATCAAATTGACAGAGTTTCTCCAATGTAAAAAGTAACGTACCAAATAATGAGCCATGGGGCTTGTATTTATAGGAATGGATTGAAAGAATCCATGTTGGAATAAACTTGTAAAGAGATAAGATACAATTCTAATAGAATTATATCTTGTTGAGGAGTCATTGTTTGACTTGAATTAATGTTGATAAGTAGTATTCCTGATTGGATAATGATTGTAGAATCCTTGTTTGATAAGGACTGTGTATACTGCTAAGCTAGGAGCGCCGAGGAAGGTAAATGTTTTTCCTCGGCCTTTGGCAAATGTGCCGAGGAGAACGATCCTGCTTCCTCGTCACTTGATGAATGACCGACATGAAATTATGCCGGGGAGAATACTTTTGTTTCCTCGGTAATTGGTGACATGCCGAGCAAAGGACTTTTCTATCCTCGGTAATTGAGACAGGCCGGCCCAAGAATAGCGACATAATGTCAAGGTAAATGTTCCTCGGCATACGAGGAAGATAATGCTCGGCCCTAATACTTGATGAATATATAATATCCATGGCCCAATATAGTTGGGCCCAGGTTCGAGCAAGCCCATGTTCGTAGCTCGGTTTATACCGTTCAGTGGCCCCCAACTTTCTAGCTCGGCTTAGACGAGTAGAAAGTTAGCTCGTCCTCGGCATCTGGGATACGAACAGGTTTTACACGCGTCATTGGTGGGTATCTGACGGTTACTATTCTGATGATGACATGGGGCCCCCCAGTCTTGTCACGCCTTGATAACTGTGTTTAACATTTAATTCTTGGGGCGCCTCACCCGAATCTACGCTTTACCCATGGGTCGACCCGATTTGGGGAGGTATAAAAGCTAAAACCCCTTTCATTTTACTCTTTACAAACCCCAAGCAATTGAGATTTGAGAGCATTTGGCAAGAAAACTCACCGGCGAACACAGCAATCTTCAAACCCAGTTCCCGGCGAGCTTGATTTTTCCGACGAAGTTGCTTTCTGCATTGATTCCATTCCTTCTTGCAAACTCAGGTATGAAATTTCTCTTTTTCTCACAACTTCCTTTCATGTCCCAGCGTTTTCTAGGGTTTAGGAGTGATTTTGTCCATGCCAAGAACCGCCATTGTTGAAGGTTGAAGCTTTTCTTGATAAAAACTTTAAAAACTTCAGTTCTTTAATTCTCTTTGCATTTTATGTGAAATTTCTGGAATATTGAATGAACTCCCCCTTCGTTTTTGATTCCCCTTAGAAATGGCTAGATCTTGGGACCATTCTCCCCGATTCCGTTATGGATATCATCTTGGAAATTTGAGGGTTTATCGAAGAGAGAAAGGGTCCATGGTTGATGCTGACCTTGGATGATATAAGCAAGCAGTTGAGGGGTTATGGTCGCTCTCGTTTATTCATCCAATACCCGGATTCTACAAGAATAGATAGGATTGATTCCGGGTCACCAAATATTATAGTGTTTGGGGATAGAGTGAGATGGTGGAGCACATCGAACCTGTTCTACCCGGCCTCCAATCGCGAAATGCGTGAGCGTCTGCGAGGTACGGCCCCCTCCTCGTCCTTATGAAATGACGAGGAAGGAGATCTTCCTTCCTCGGCCTTATGGAATGACGAGGAGGGAATCTTCCTTCCCGTCATTTAATCAGCCATTGACGAGGTTAATAATTTGGTCTCCTCGTCTTTATGCGATATGACGGGAAGAGAAGGAGAGCCCTCCTCGTCTACTCAAATAGTTAATGCCTTCGTTGAAGGTGCTCTGCCGATGCCCGCCTTGTCCGACGAAGAAGCCGAGGAGCGGTAGCCGAGGAAAGCAAATTGAGAGGGCACCAAAACCACAGGGATCCCATGATTGAGAAGTTGTACTCCAAGTACAAAGTGGATCGTCTTGAATATAAATTAACTTATATGGGCAAGATAGAGCCGAAGACGGAGAAAGAAGAGACGGCCTTCTATTATAGCCAAGATTACGTCCATTTTTATTTCAAACGGTTCCAACAAGGACTCCGTCTTCCCTAGACCCCTTCATTTGTGAGTTTTGGACGATGTAAAGGCGGTCCGGCCATGCTAGGAGCCAATGGTACTAGGGTTTTGGTTAGCTTTATCATTCTCTCGCCGTAGTTTAGGCTATGAGCCGACCATGGGAGCCTTCCGTCACTTCTACATTGTCCAAGTCATCAAGGAACAATGGCTGGTAGTAATTAGGAGTGCCAATAGGAAACCAAAATTGCTCCTCCCCATGTCTAGTAAAGTTCCAGGCTGGGCTAACCATGTTATCCGCGTTGAGAGCCGCCAAGGCAGGAGTACCCGATCTCCTTGTGATGATCCAACCTCCTCCTTTGCCGTCCAACAATATGGGTGGACCAAAGATTTGATCGAACGTCCGGAAGAGTTTGCTAGGGTAGGGGTCTGGATGGAAGCAAGTCGAATCCTCGGACCATTTCTATATCCGGGCGGGATTGATGCCGGGGAACGAGGATGGGGTAGCTCCCTCGTAAATGTTAAAAGAGGGCATCGCTTCAACGATTGGACGGTACATCCGGCTTCGTATTTCACGAGGATTGTATCGAGTGCCATGATGAGCGTCCCCGTGACCAATGTATTGGAGCACCTAACATTGTTGGACGTAAATTTTTATCTTACACTTGTAATTTTTGTCATATTATTTTGCTCGTACTTGACCTTGGGCTTCCTTGCTCGTACTTGACCATTTCTTCCTTGTCTTTTACAGATCTGACCACCGAGGAAGAAGCTACCCTTGCAATGGAGAGACTGAGCCCTCAGGAGCTAGTGAAGAGGAAGAGGAGGTTGAGCAAGAAAGCCGCTTTAACAGAAAGGAGGGAGGATACTAATGCTCGTAACCTCATCCTTAATGTTCAGACTGACCAACCCCTCCCCCTTAAATTGCACGGGGAGTGGATGCCGAGGGATCCTGCTGCTGATAATCAATCCAATCCATCAACTGTAGAGGGGCATAGCCTCCATGTTGATGCCGAGGAAGAAGCAACCGAGGAAGCTAACCTCGTCCAAAGGAGGTCCTCCAAAAGAACTCCAAGTGCCAGCGCCGAGGAGCCGGCTGCCAAACGGGCAAGCGTCAGTGTGGCCCCTGAGGTTGATGCTCCCCCTCCCTTGACCGTTCAGTCAGTCAAGACTATTGAAGAGGCTGATGAGCTGGCAAAAAATATGTCCCTTGGCATTCCTCGTCTTAAGGGACTCCCCCTGTTGGCAAGGGAGGGACCCTTGGTGAGATTGGGCCGAGCTCCCATCCAAAGGGCCATGGACGAGGATGCTTATGAAACCCTTTGCAAAGAGGGTCCTAATGAAGATACTGTGCTTTGCCACAAGGGTCTCCTGCTCGCTGAGGTAACTGTTGATCCCTTTCTTGGGTTATTATCTTTGATATTGGATTTGTCTTCCTAACGATGATTTTATCTTTCAGTTGGCTTCAGTCACGGCGTACGAGAACGTGCTGGCCAAGAAGAAGACAAGGCGCCTGAATGAGGCCAAGGCAGCTCAAGCAAAGAGCGAAAAAGAAAAATCTTCCTTGGCTAAACTTTTAGAAGCCAAGGATGCTGAGCTTGCAGCGGCCAAGGCCAAGGTTGAGGCCGAGGTAAAAAGGGCCGAGGAAGAAAGATCAAAAGCCGAGGAACATCTCCGGCTCAAAAATGAAGAGCTTGCCCGTGCCGGGCGGATAAGGTCGAGCTTCGGACCAAGGCCGAGGAAGGCGAGGCCAAGTGCCGAGGATTGGAAGCTACCCTTCCGGCTAGGGAGGAAGAGGCCGTAGCTCGGTTCAAGGAGAGCTCGGCTTTCAAAGAACTTATGATGGCCGGCTCGGCCTTCGGAGAGGGCTGTTGACGAGCAAACGGCCACCATGTTCGAGGACGGCTACCTCCACTTGGCCGGGAGCATTTTAGCCGATCCCTCCACTGGTCCGGACATCAACAAGATTGCCCGGCTAATATGCGGGATCAATATGCCGAGGAGGTCGGGGCACTCCATCACTTAGTCCCTTATTACGAGAGCAACATGGAGTGATAGGCGCCAAGGATGCCCATGCTTGTAGGGAAGTGTGGAAGCCGGCCTGTTGTCCCCGGCAATATTAAAGACCTAGTGGAGGCGATCCAAGACGCCGACGAGCCGGAGGACCTAGAGGCCGAGGAAGGGGCAGCCGAGGAAGGCGATGCCCAAGCCCATCAAACGACCCTTCCTCCACCTCGGCTCCAATAATACTAGGCGGCTAGAAGAGCCTTTTGAGGATGCTCGGCCATCTTAGGATAGTTTTTCCTTTTTTGCTTCTTGTAATAGACAATAGGATCTTGTAATTTCCATTTGAATATCAATGAAAAAATCCTTTGTCATTATTCTCTCACTTTACTGACTTGATTATATTTTTGTATGCTATGCACTAGCCTTAGGAATGTGGGATCCGAGGAAGGTTCCTTGTTCCTTGGGGAGCAAGTGGTTAGGCCGAGGAAGATTCCTCGGCTGTAACTATACTCGTACTTTATTTGGGCCGAGGAAGTTTTCCTCGGCTTTGAATGTTGTAATCCTGAATCAGAGTAGATTCATGGTGGGAGGTTTATCAAGCCATTAGGCCGAGGAAAGTCCTAGGCCTTGGCCGTTAGTCTCCTAAGTCAAGATGGATCCTTGACTAGGAGAGTTGTAAGCCATCAGGCCAAGGTGGTTCCTTGGTCTTGGCTGCTTGGTATCCTGAATCAAGGTGGGCCCTTGACAGGATATATTGAGGGCCATCAGGCCAAGGTGGTCCCTTGGTCTTGGCAGGTGTGTAGGCCATCAGGCCAAGGAAGATCCTTGGTCTTGGCAATTGGTAAGCCATCAGGCCAAGGAAGATCCTTGGTCTTGGCAATTGATAAGCCATCAGGCCAAGGAAGATCCTTGGTCTTGGCAATTGGTAAGCCATCAGGCCAAGGAAGATCCTTGGTCTTGGCAATTGATAAGCCATCAGGCCAAGGAAGATCCTTGGTCTTGGCAATTGGTAAGCCATCAGGCCAAGGAAGATCCTTGGTCTTGGCAATTGATAAGCCATCAGGCCAAGGAAGATCCTTGGTCTTGGCTATTGTGTATCGGAGAATCTGAGGTAATGCCCTCATCTTCCTGTGCTGGGGTGAAGAGCTGATAGATAGTTGCTTGGCATGTTGGAAGAAATTGCTTTCGTAGAACTGAAATGTGATTACATCTAACTGCAATCCTATCAACTAAAAAGACAAAAGAAAACAAAAGACCGAAAATAAACGACCGAAAATAAAGAGCTAATCTATTACAAAAATAAACTAGACTAGTGATAATATTTTCTAAGGTTGTCGGAATGCCATGGATGCTTGAGATCCTTCCCCTCCTTGGTCCTTAATCTGTAGGTCCCTTCTCGAATGACTTGAGTGATGATATAGGGACCTTCCCAATTTGGGGAGAGCTTGTTTTGTTACGCTTTCCGACCGGTGGCTTCGATCTTTCTAAGTACCCAATCGCCCACTTGGAATACTCTTTTGATGACCCTCTTGTCGTGATATGCCTTGGTCCTTTGCTTGTAATTCACCATCCTCATCTGCGCAGCTAGTCGTTTTTCATCTATCAGGTCCAGGTCTAGGAGCCTATTGACCTTGTTGACTTGCTCATCATAATGGGAGTTCCTTACTGTAGGGATGGCCATCTCTGCCGGTGCCATAGCCTCAGAACCGAAAGTTAGTGCGAATGGGGTTTCCCCGGTTGGCCCTCGGTGGTTGTGCGAATGTGACCCATAAAGCTAGGGAAGTTCGTCCAACCATCTACCCTCGCGTCCTTCAAGGTTCTTGGTGAGGGCGGTTAGGACCCGGTTGTTGGCGGCTTACGCTTGGCCGTTGCCTTGGGGTGCGCTAACGAAGATTTTGCATGGCGTACTTTGACTCTTCCCAATTCGGTTGTAAATGCCGTGGAGAATTGGAGGCCATGGTCGAAACAATTGTATGCGGAAGGCCAAATCTGCACCGGATGTTGTCATGAACAAAGTTGATCGCATTCTCTTCCGTTATCTTGGCCAATGCCTTGGCTTCTATCCACTTGGAGAAGTAATCAACGCCTACTATCACGTACTTGCAATTACCCCGGGCGGGGGGGAAGGGTCCAATGAGGTCGATCCCCACATATCAAATGGCCACGTAGGTATTACAAGTGTTTGCTCGATTGCGAGTAGTCTTGGAATGTCGAGAACCTTTGGCATTTGTCACATTTTCGAACATAGGCATGCGCGTCTTCCCTTAGGTTTGGCCGCAGTAACCTAGCGCTATGATTTTGTCGGCTAAGGTTCTCGCCCCGGTGTCCGCCGCAAACACCTTCATGTACTTACGCCAGAGGTTCTCAGGTTTCCTTGGGATAGACACACCTTAGCAGGGGCTTCGTGAAAGATCTTCGGTAGAGGATTCCGTTCATCACCACGAATCTTGGAGACCTCTTCTTGATAAGCTTGGCTCGAGCATCGTCTTGGGAGTTTCTCCTTCTCAATGTATTCGATGTAGTCATCGATCCAGCATCTCTCTTCCTCGTCCGAAGCATGACTTGTAATCTTTCGTACGCAGGTTCCTCGGCATAAACTACATATGGGTTGGTCTCCGCAGAGACACGTCCATGGTGGCTAGTTTGGAGAGAACGTCTGCGACTTGGTTGTCTTCCCTTCCTATGCGCTTGAGCTCGAAAAATTCCATTTTCTTCGTCATATCTAGGACCAGGTCTCTATATTTGGCAAGGGTGACATCTTGAGTGTTATATTCTCCTTTCACTTGTTTGACAACAAGCCGGGAGTCACGTAAAAGCACCACCTTAGTTGCTCCATAGAAGGAGGCCAACTCAATGCCAAATATGAGAGCCTCGTATTCAGCTTGGTTGTTAGAGGCGTGAAACCCGAAGCGGATGGCATCTTGTATAGTATACTCTCCTTCCGGGCTTGCTAGTACTACTCAGCTCCGCTTCTTTCCTTGGTAGCCGATCCGTCCGTATACGGGATCCAACAGTTGGATGGGAGTTCAATGGGAGAGTCTTTTTCCTCCGGCGCGTTTTGCTTCCGGGAGGTGGGGAGATGCTCACCCATAAAGGCGCCTCGACCATGAAGTCAACCAAAGGCTGTGCTAGGAGGGTCTTCCTTGGTTGGTAAGTGATATCAAACTCCGTTAGAGCGATTGACCAATTAAGGAGACGTCCCGAGCCGTCCAACTTGTGAAGGATTTTCTTCAATGGTTCGTTGGTGTAGACGGTGATAGGGTGTGCGTAAAAAGTATGCACGCAGACTTCCTTGAGGCGATGACTAGGGCGTATGCTATCTTCTCCACATTGAAATATCTGCTTTCCACATCGGACGGGGCCTTTGAGACATAATAGGCGGCTTCGAATTCCTTCATCCTTTCGAACCAAGACAGTGCGACGGCGTGATCGATGGCAGCTAGGAAGACATATAGCATCTCACCTAGGCCTGATCTGCTAAGCAAGGGAGGGGAACCCAAGTACTCCTTCAACCGGAGGAATGCTTCCGAGCATTCAGGAGTCCAGGAGAAGCTCTTGGTACCCTTCAATACCTTGAAGAAAGGCAGTGACTTTTCGGCGGACTTGGCGATGAATCTTCCAAGGGCTGCAATTCTTCCATTAAGTCTTTGGACCTCTTTGATGGTGGTAGGTTCCTTCATGTCAATGAGCGCCTTGATCTTTTAAGGGTTTGCTTCAATCCCCTTTGGGAAACCATGAAGCCCGAAATTTTCGTAACTCCGAACACGCATTTGCTTGGATTCACTTCATGTTGTTGGCTCGGAGGTTGTGAATGGTCTCTTCTAGGTCGAGGAACGTGGCTGCCTTCCTTGGTCTTTATGACCATGTCATCAATATAAGCCTCCATGTTTCTACCTATCGACTTGCAAAAACTTGATTTACCATCCGTTGGTAAGTGGCACCAGCATTCTTGAGCCCAAAAGGCATCATGATGTAGCAGAAATTCCCCACAGGTGTTTGAAAGGCAGTCTTCTCGATGTCTTCTTTCGCCATTTTTATACGATGATAGCACTGAGTAGGCATCTAAGAAGGCGAGAGTTTGGTGTCCGAAATGGAGTCCACTAACTTGTCGATTACGGGGAGAGGATAGCTGTCCTTGGGGCGAGGCTTTATTTAGATCGGTGAAGTCTATGCACATACGCCATTTCCCATTTTGCTTCTTCACCATAACGACATTAGCCAACCAAACGGGGTATTTAACTTCGCGAATTATTCCGGCGGCGAGTAATTTACGCACCTCTTCTTTTATAGCTTCCTCCTTGTCTCTTGCAAAATTTCTCCTCGTGCAGGAGATGGTCTTCGCTAGAGGATCAACTTCTAAGCGGTGGAGGGCTACTTCTTCATTGATTCCCCTCATGTCCTCGACTCTCCAAGCAAAGACGTCGAGGCTTTGTTTTCAAGAGGATATGATTCTTTCTTTCTCTTCTGTGATAGCTGGCCTCCTAGCTTGATTTTTGTTCGGGATAGTCGGGATTAATGACTACCTCTTCTAACTCATCTACGAGGCTTCATTTCTGGTCCGTCTCGAAATTCCGGGGATTCGATGATGATCTCTACGATTCTCCTCCCTTCATTGTCGTTTACATTGAGGCCTTCTTCTGCGTAAGTTTATCGATGTCACGGAAGATCGTTCTTCCCCAGAGTCATGGTTGGCCCCGAGTTACGGTCATTGACGAGAATGGGGTCTTCCTCGGAGATGGGTAGAACTATGCCTTGGTCATCCGAGTTTCTAGGACCATAGGCTCTTCTTCCGGTGTGGGTAGAGTTATGCCTTGGTCATCCACAATTTCTAGGACCATAGGTTCCTCTTCCTCACTTTCCCATACTTCACGGATATAGTTCATTCTAGAGCTAGTTTCCGTGGTCTTTTTGTGATTTGGTGATCTTGATGTTCTCCTCGGGCGTATCTATCTCCACGCTTTTTGACTTTCCGGCTCTTGACAACATGTTCCGGGAAATCTTTGGGGGTTGCCCTCACGCATCCTATGCCGGCACGAGTGGGAAATTTAACTCGTTGGTGAGGAAGGGAGGCTACCATCCCAAGTTTGGCTTGACTTGGAATGCCGATAATCGCATGATAGTCACTAGTCAAATCCATGACTATAAAAGTGACGGTAGCTTTGGATCGGAAGGGATGATCGCCGACTTCGAGTTCCGGTTCTACGGTTCCCTTTGCTCCAACCTTATGGTTGGTGAATCCTTCAAGCCTTCCATGATATGGCTCTAGCGAAGTGTCTTTCAATCCCATTTGTTGGAAGGGTGAATAGTACAAGATGTCACGGGAGGCCCCGTGTCAACAAGAAGTCTTTCGGATTCAACATTGTCTATTCGACCCTTGATGACCAATGGTTGCTCACGTGCTCGACTTCACGCCAACTCATTCGGAGAAAAACTAATGATTTCTTACGCTTTATGGATCAGCGGGGACATGGTATACTTTGCTTAGCTCGTGGATCGATCCCTTAGCTTTCGGTGGAGGTCACCTCTTCACGGATCACATGTAGTTTAGCCACTAGGAGGCCTTCTATCTTCATCCTCACTCTTGGAGTCATCTTCACTCTCCTCTTGCTTCCGCTTTCGCTTGCCATCTTTCTTCATGACATAACGGTCTAACTTTCCCTCGTCAACCCATTGTTGGATTATCTTCTTAAGGGCCCGGCAACCATCGGTGGTGTGCCCGTTGTCCTTGTGAAAATCACGGTATTTGTTCTTGTTGCGGGGATACTTTGGGTTATCGATCGGCGGACGAGGTGGAGGAAGGTTCACCATCTGCATGATTTCGGAGATGGGCTTTGTAAGAGGGTGAACTCCGGCTTCTCGGTGCTTACGGTTTTATTCTTTCCTTTCTTGCCGTTCCCATTGTCATTACGTCGGGAGTTAGTTGCTTCGGGTTCCGTCTTGTCGGCTCCCCTTTTCTTTGTCTTATCTTGGCCATGGAAATGGCATAAGCCACTTTGTACAATTCGGCCTTGGAGTGGGTTCCCTGGGCGAGAGTTCATAAATGAGGGGGCCAGATTTTAACCCGAGTTGAAGCAAACTATGACCTCCCTATCGGTAAGGCTTTCTTCGACTTGATGCGCCATCTTTCGGAACCTATTGTAGTAGCTAAGGGTGGTCTCTCCTTCCCTTGCTCAATGTTGGCCAAGTCGGTTAATCTCATCTTCCTCTTCCCGAGTGTGGCAAAGTGATCTAAGAACATTCTCCTCATGCCCCTCCGGGAATCGATGCAACCTTTCTTAAGCTCACGGAACCGAGTCAAAGGCATTCCGGAAAAGGTGCTCGCGAAAGCTTTGCGAGTAAGTCATCGGCGGTGGTGAGGAGATTCATGGTTTGTTCAAAACTTTGCACATGGTCCTTGGCGTCGATGGTTCCGTTATATTTCTCGAAATTTGGGAGCTTGAGGTTAGGATGGGGAGGTCTTTGCGGTTATCCTCAAGGAAAACGGACGGGTGGCCCAATCATAATCATCGTCATTATATTTCTTTCCCCTCTCCATATCATCCGGCCTTTGCTTGCGCTCCCATTGCTTTGTTTCTATTTCCTTCTCACTTTGCTTGAGCGAGTGCTTCGTTGGGAGCTTCGGCGACTTTTCTTTGGGCGATCATTCACCCTACTATGCTTTTCTTCATGTCGGTGGCCATCACGTTTGGAGGGGCCCTATCACGTCTTGGTTCCGGGTCTTGTGCGCCAAGTATCATCTGTAGGGCTCACGGGGTCCTTGGCCTAGCAAATTCCCGATGCCGAGGACGAGGAGAGTCGGTCGACGAGGGCGATGAGAATCGAATGACGAGGACGAGGAGAATCGCCGACGAGCTCGAGGAGACGCGGGACGCCTAGGTGTCATGATGAGGCGAGCGAGGTGATAGGCGTCTATTCAAGCCGAGTCTTGTTCTTAGGTCCTTGGAGTTCACTTCCTCTTCCTGGGGAGTTATTTGGCTTCTCGGGTCGACCACAAGATCCTTACGCTTCTTGTTATGCCGAGGATGAGGAGAATCCACAGGAGGCGCGGTGGTAGCTCGGCGGTCTTCGGGGAGGATCTGATGCTCTCCTGTTCCTTTCTCAAAGGTGGGCCCATTGATGGTACAATGAAAGGAGCCATGGAATGATGCGGGTCCATTTGCAACAGAGCAACTTGTGTCTCATACATCCTTTGCAAAGTCTCCATTTGTTTGTGTAACAGAGCGTCGGTCAACGGGTTGAGATCCTCTGCTTGACCGGCGTCGGCATTCTTTGTTTTCTTCCTTCCTGCTTGCTTCCCACGAGTACGAGTAGGACGAGGAAGGTCATTGCCCTCTCCCTCGGCATTTGCCTGACCCCTGGAACGAAGAGTCATGGCAAGGGGAGGAATGGCATCGGCTTGAGGTAGAGGAGGAGGAGGAGGAGCGGTGGCTCCTCGGCTCGGTGTTTCCCATTCACTTGGGTGGGATCCTCGCGGTAACACTCGTGAATTGCCCGTCCATTACGAATCACAACCAGATTATTAAATGCAAAATTTTCCAAAAATCACAATTTCACCAGACCCGAATTTATGGCTAAAATTAGGGTAAATTTTAACCTAAACAAACAGCCAATTGTGATTTTCCCAACACAAAAATTCAAGCCACAAATTTCGCTTCGATCGTGAACTAGCGGTTTCAGGCCGAATTAATGCGATTTAGGTGGAAGTTTACAAATTCCGGCCGAATCAAGAACGAGCTGTCGGAGCGAAAATTACCAATTTCGATCAAGAACAAATCCAACGGAAAATAGCTTCTCAGGCGAGATTTTCCAGGCCAAACAAAGGGTGTTTGAATCGATTTCCCGGCAATGGAACCAATTGATGATGCCAAAATCGTCAAATCAGCCCAAATCCAAGCGTCGAATGCTCCGGCGATTGCAAGGCACGAAAATAAGAGAGAACACGTAAACTAAGCCGGGCGGATCCGGCTAAAGGCCCTCCGGCGTGAGAGTAAGTTCACGGTTGATATTAGAGAAATCAAATTGACAGAGTTTCTCCAATGTAAAAAGTAACGTACCAAATAATGAGCCATGGGGCTTGTATTTATAGGAATGGATTGAAAGAATCCATGTTGGAATAAACTTGTAAAGAGATAAGATACAATTCTAATAGAATTATATCTTGTTGAGGAGTCATTGTTTGACTTGAATTAATGTTGATAAGTAGTATTCCTGATTGGATAATGATTGTAGAATCCTTGTTTGATAAGGACTGTGTATACTGCTAGCCGGAACGCCGAGGAAGGTAAATGTTTTTCCTCGGCCTTTGGCAAATGTGCCGAGGAGAACGATCCTGCTTCCTCGTCACTTGATGAATGACCGACATGAAATTATGCCGGGGAGAATACTTTTGTTTCCTCGGTAATTGGTGAAATGCCGAGCAAAGGACTTTTCTATCCTCGGTAATTGAGACAGGCCGGCCCAAGAATAGCGACATAATGTCAAGGTAAATGTTCCTCGGCATACGAGGAAGATAATGCTCGGCCCTAATACTTGATGAATATATAATATCCATGGCCCAATATAGTTGGGCCCAGGTTCGAGCAAGCCCATGTTCGTAGCTCGGTTTATACCGTTCAAGAGTAATTAAAAGTGTTGGGGTTTAGTTGTGATTAGTTGATGCTTGGAGGGCTTTAATGGAAAAAAATTGATGTTTATCCCTTTTAAATGGAACCTTCCCCATAATCCATACTTTTCCTCACTCTCCTTCATCTTCTTCATCAGCCTAGAACCTCTTAAAACCCTAAAACCCTTCTAAAAATCCTAGGAAATCAACCCTTGCTCAGTTTCCTAGTTGGATGGCGGATTATTGATCACGGCGGCGAGTAGTATTCATCTATCCGGAAAAATTTCCTTGTTATCTTCATATTTTCCATGTAAGTTATTATGAATTTCCCTTCTATTTTGAGCATATGCTTTGATTGATGTTCCAAAGGTGTTGAAAGTTATTGTGAACTTGATTGATTATGTTTTCTTGCTTGGAAATTGGGTTGGATTTGCTTAACATGGAAGAGCAATGAAAGAGTAATGGAATAGTGGGGTGGCCATGAAATAATTGTGGTATAGGTGTTATAAACCATGGATTGAGTGTTACTATGGGTTAAATATGGTATATAAACTGGTTTTGGTGAGTTTGGTGCAGCTGGATGAAGCTAAAATGGTGATTTGGGGTGTTGGGTGAAGCTGATGTAAACATCAGCAACAATTCTGGGCAAAGGCACGACTCGTGCCCTGGAGCACGAGTCGTGACCTGGGAAGAATGAGGTCGTGCCTTGTCGTGCCTTGAAGGGGGACGCATGGCTCTGGCTGGGGGTAAATTGGCACGAGTCGTGCCCTCCCCTGCACTCTTGAACTGTTTTGCAAGCCTTGAAAACCTAATTCATCTAAGGTATAATGGAACACTCTTTAACTATAATACTAGTACAATATTATTACTTCACAACCATGTTTTACTTAGCTAAATCGGATAATAGGAAGGGCTTTAAATGTTGCTTGGAAAAGGGTTGGAAGCCATTTTTAATTGGGAACCAAAGTTATAAAAACTTGGTATTTGATGATAGAACTTGAAAGTAGGTTGTATAATGTTAAATTGTGAATGTGTAGGGCTACTTATTTGTGATTGTACCTCTACGTGGTTACCTCTGAATGGTTCTATGATAATATGGTGCTTGAAGTAATTGTTGTACGACATCATGGAATTGATTGTGAGCATACATGAATTATTATTGACTCAATCATGTACATATATATGTGGCACTATTTGAAGAAATGGGCATGAGTAATGATACCATGTTATATACTGTTATCTCATTGTGTGGACGTGATTTCAAGTAAATGTATGTGCTTGAATGTGAATATAAATGTATTCCCAAGAGGATGTATTCCCAAGAGGATGTGTTCCCAAGAGGATGTGTTCCCAAGAGGATGAAATGTGTTTACGGTATTCAAAATATGACGTGAAACAACTTGCTTACGTGTTGCATTTTATTTGGCATCTTGCTGCATGCATAATAGCTTACTGAGATTCTTTCTCACCCCGTCTCCCTCTAATTTTTTTTTTAGATACCACTGAGACAGGAGGTCAGGATCGGTGAGGCCGGGGCACAGTTGGATCGTCTTTTGATTGTCGGGGTACGTTTTGCTAGGGGGTTTATGTCGGCTGTTATTCTTTTGGGGAAAAGGTTGTAAATAACTTTTCTAAACATTTCCAAACTATGGTTTGTAAATAATGTGGTGTGGTTGTTAAATATGTATTGGTGTAAACTTTCCTTTTCAATGTGAAATGAAAGGAAGCAGGCTAATCTATTGAACAGGTTTCTTAAGATCTTCCATTTAGGAAGATCATGTCAAAATTTTCTTAAAAGCCTCACTTAACTTAGATGGTTTCAATTTAGACGAGTAGGTTTTGGCCTACCATCGGGGCACGAATTTATAGGTCCCGGAGTTGGGGAATCCCCACAGTACTGGTGCTTTCCCATTGGTCCACAATAACCACTTTTGTCCTTGGTACAGCAGTTGCAGGAAAAGCTGATCAGGCTCCAGCTGCAAATAAGGTAGTTAGGACATCTGTCACCTTTACAAGATCATTGCAGATCTTCTCTGACATTGAGTCACGTGACAAGATATGGTGGTTGACATTTGATATTGATGAGGTGGATTCCAACGATCAAATGTGGTTCACTTCAAGTCATCAATCATTGGAGCGGTCTGGTGAGGAGCGGTTTAGACATGAGCGGTTTCACCAGTGGAGGATCCATCTGTGCGGTCAAGATGCTGGAACTGCAATGCGGTTTGCATTGGAGCGGTTCACTACTTTGATTTTGCACTGGAGTTCAAAGGTGGTTTCAGACAAGGATCCCACAAAGCAGTTGCAGGAAGCGGTTCTGCTAGGCGGTTTGACAAGGTGGTCTGAAACATTTGAACTGCATCCTCATATCCAATGAGTCTTGTGCCAGTCTTCAAGCCTAATTTATCCTATTCTATAAAATGGACTCAGCTAAAAAATTAAAGTCTAAGCTTCATTACATATGGGCCTAAAGTCCTTAAAATAGAGAGGAGGTTATGGTATCAATCAAATCTTAAGCTAATCTAGGAGGGTTAAAATATGCATACCCAATAATCTCCCCCTATTTGATTGATGCCATTAACTACTATAGCGAAAGCAAACATTGTACTTGGTAAAAACATGTCCATAAGAATTAACATGGTAAGTCATGTCCCAAGTCAATGCACACACTAGCTTAAGCTATAGATTTCTATACTATTTAAAGAATGAAAACTTACAACTTGAAAAGTATAGAAATGCATTCAGTGCACTTGAAGAAATATGAGTTTAAGTTTAAAGTGCGGTTTAAACTGAATGTTTAAACTTCATTTAAAAAAAAATATGATTTTAAGTTAGAAAATATTTGAATGAGGTTTAAAACCATAAGCGGTTTCATTGTTCTACAAACAAGCAGTTTGATATGAACAAAGTTTGGAACCATGATGCAATTTTCATTAATACCTTAAGCGGTTACAGGTACAAGGTATGAAAGGAAATTACATGGTTGCAAAAACAAAAATATAGACCAAAAGAAATACAATGAGAGTGGGGTCTAAAAAGGCGAAAGGTAGAGTTAATCAAAAGAAGTTACAAGGATAGAAGCGGTTCAATGTCGACGCGGCTTGTTCACTTCATGCTCAGCTCCACGCGGTCCAGCAGCAGATTGATCTGGAGCTATAGCTTTCCTCATTCTTCTAACTTCTTCAGCGGTTCGTGTTAGAGTGGTTTCCACAGCTTTCAAGGCATTAACAGAATGGGCGGTTGTAGAATTGTTGGCACCAACCGCTTTGGTATTTTCAAAGAGGTTTCCTTTGATCTCATCCAGTTGCACATGTATGGAGGAGTAGAGAGAGTTAAATATTGTATGGATTTCCTCTTGAACAGCTGCGGTTTGGGCTTGGATGGCTTCTTGCATGGGTTCAAGATCCACAGATACCTTCAAGGAGGATTGCAGATCATGGATTGTAGAATCAAGTTTTGAATTAAATCCAGTCTTGAGGTTGTCCAAGCGGTCGTTAACCTCATAATTGAGTGCATTGATTTTAGCTTTAAGGCTATCACTCATGATGTTCATCTTGATTTACAGCTCCCCCTTATGTAAATCCATTTCTTCCAAAATACTTGTTTGCATGGAATCAAGGACAGATCTGAGGTTGGCTTCTGATTGATGTCTGGAGTCAAGCATATCAAGGAATTCATTTTTCAGCAAAGTGAGATCTTTCTCAATGGCTTTACAGATGTCCTCACCCAGCTCCTTGAGAATTTTGTTGAGCTCAGCAAGAGAAGCTTTATCACCCAAAGCCTTGATCATACCATCTTCAAGAGACTTCTGGAATGCATTGAAGCAATTCTCAGCAGCGGTTTTGATAACAAAAGTGGTTTGATCAGCAGAGGTGGATGCAATTGCAGTAGGTATCTCCCCCTTAATGGCATCAAGCAAAGAGGATTTTAGATTGGCCATCTCAAGGGTTTGAGAATCCACCTTGGCAAGTAGGGTGCGATTGGATTCAGTGAGAGAGGGGTTGGAGGCTTGAAGGGAGGCATTTGAAGCGGTTAGATGAATAACTTGGCCTTGGTTTATTATGAACTGGCTTTGGATTAGATTAAGGGTAGAAAGAATTTGGGAGTATTCAGATGGAGGGGCAATTTGGAAAGGAGGTGGTTGGAATTGGGTATTATCAGGGGCGGTTTGGGTTTAAGGAGGAATGTTTGGAGGAGGGGATTTGGAAGGAGTAGAATGAATGGAAATAGGAGGATTTTTTTTGTCTTAGAGGTGAGTTTTGAGGAGTTGGATATTTAGCAGGTGAATGGGATTTGGAGCGGTTTGAGTTAGGGGAATGTTAAGGAGTCGGATCTTCTCTAACGGACCTGGAGGTGGCTTGGCTAGCAGAGGGTTTGGAGGTCCAAGGTTGGTAAGCATTTGAGTGAGGTGGGGTTTGGTTTGAGTGTTGGGAATTTATTGAGTTAGAATGTTGAGGGGAGTGAGATGTGGATTGGGAGGATAAGGGTGAAAGCGGTTTAGGTGAAGGTGAGGGTGAGGGTGAAGGTGAGGTTCAACAGGTTTGCCTTTCTTGGAATTCCTCTTTGCAGGCATTTTATTTCTCCTCTTTGGAGTCTCCCCCTGAATGGGTGCATCCTTTTGAGGTGGAGGAGAAGGAGAGTGGACAGGGGATTGGACTGGTGAGGTATTTGAGGATGAAGGCGGTTGGGTTTCAGGTTGCGGTTGAGGTTGGGGAGTGGTTTCCTCTGCAACTGATTTACCTTTGGCATTACGCCTCTCTTCTTGTTCCTTCTGCAATCTCTCAATCTTGTCCTGATAGAACCATATCTGTTCTTCAGGTGTCAAGTCCTTTGTCACATCCTTAGCCTTCTTGGCTCTAGTAACCAAATCTGGTATAAAAGGATCTTCAGCCTCTTCCTCATCATCATCATCTTCATCAACTAAGGTCATTTTCTTTCTCTTCTTCTTAGGTTTACTGGTTCCAGCTCCATCATCAGTAGGCGGTTGAGAAGAGGGAGCGGTCTTGGTCTTCTTGGCAGGCGGTTCAGCTTGACCCTTTGGCTTTCTGGTTCTCTTCACAGCCTTCCTGACCGCTTGAGTTGCGGTTTCAGGGTACATGGGAACATACTCTTCTTGCTTTGGATAGGTATATGCATCATAGAGAGATTTGTATAAGGCATCTCTATTGGCATACCTGAAGTTGTGGCACACCAAAAATCCAAGGGATTCTTCAGTCCCAAAGTCTATCATCAATTTAGGATTCTTCTTTCTAATGTATTCTAGGTGGTTAAAGTCTAGAAGAAGGGCGGTTAGGATCCTGCAGAATGGTCTCCATCTTTGCTCTTCTCCTTTCTTCTTGGATTGATATGTCTCCACACTATCACATATTTCCCTGAATAGAATCCTTGGCCAGTGCAGCTTGATCTCGTTGTAGATAGCTGAACAATACATCCATTGTTGGAATGTAAAGTTATTATGGTTTCCAGTCTTGCCACAGACTGACTTTCTAACCAAATATCCCAGGTGGATCATCAGCTCACCAAACCCTTTCCTTGGGATCTTCTTGTACTGACCAATCATGGATTTAACCTTGGCGGTTGACATTGCAGCAGCATCCTGAATTACTTGATCTACTGACTCAGGTGCTTGAGGAACTCTGAAGTTGTAGGCTCTCCTGATGTCTATGTAATCAATTGAGAGCTTGAGGCCTTCTACTACAGCAGTGAGGCAGGTAACTTAAGGGCCATCTTCTAACTGTCTAACTTCACGCGTGGCAGTTGAGTAGAACTGGTCCACGAAGGAGGGGATGATGAAGTTCTGCCTCTTGGTGAAAAGGGGCAGAATCCCAGAAACTCTCAGCTTCCTCAGCAGTTCCCTTCCCAAAGCATTATTCCTAAGCTCCAGCTCATTAACTTCCCAGCCAGGCAGGAAAGTATTAGGATCCTACAAAGTAAAACATTAAGTGTTAGATGATCCATTTTTATATTCACCGTTCACAAGCGGTTTGAGCACCCATGCGGTTTAGCAATGGTGCGGTTTGAAAAGTGAAGTATTTCAAACCTCTAGTGAACTATGAATACTTATGAGAAATAAACATGGAGATTTGAGAACAAATATTACTAGTACGTGGCATTGTAATCCAAACTTATCCCACACTTCTAAGAAGTGCTTGCTGGGGAAGGTCTTGGTTTCCAGCCTATATACTTAGTAAAATCTCAAAAATAAGGAAGGAATTAAGTAGCATGCGGTTTCAAAAGATTTTGAAAAGGAGGTTCCAGCATGCGGTTTAGCTTTGAAAGGAGCCTGCAGTTTGAAACAGAAACACTCAAGCGGTTTTAACACAAGCGGTTTCAAACATGGAATAGCATGCGGTTTTGAAACAGGTAGAGAAGGCGGTTTCTAACTAAGCGGTTTCAAAACTCAGAGAGGATTCCAAAATTTTCTTGAAAAGATCAAAATTTACTAAGTATAGAAAACACTATTCAAGAATCACAAGATCCAAAACATAATAACTTTTTTCAGAAAATCATATGAACTTCATGAAGAACACAAAGAACAGTATGAACATGAAGAACAGAGATTATCAAAAATTTAACCAAAATCAACAAAAAGTATATCAAAATGATCCTAACAAGTTGTATACTAACAATATATCATCAAAATAACAACTTTTGTACAGAATCATCAAGAAAATTGAAAAAAACTGAAGTGGGTTTTCGAAGAACACTGACTGAAAATCATCAAATCAGTGCCTAAAACATGGATGGATCATAAAATCACTAACATATATTGAATCCATGTAACAATCCGAACAAAATCCAACAAGTTTCAACATAAATGATTAACAAATGATAACAGAATCAGCCAAAATGAAATTTGAAGAATACGAAAGGTTTTTACAGTTCAACAATGGCAGATTTTGAAGAAATTAAGAGTTTAGAGATAGAGATTTGTTACCATTTCAAGGATTGGTTTCTTGGGGGCTCTAGTAACTGCTGAAGCTCTTTATCTTTTAGAGGTTGAAGTCATTTTAGTTTAAAGTTTTGAAAATGGAGGTTTTAGAGAGTTTTTGGAGAGAGAAAGAGTTGGTAGAGAGAATGCAGTTTGACAGAGGGTTGGCAGTAAAAAGTTAGAACTTTCACCAAACTTGGTTTATATAGGTGAAGGGGTGCAGGCAGTTTGTTTCAGAAAAAATGATTGAAATTGCTAACTGTTATACCCTTTCACCTTCTGCACTGTACCCTATGACGGCTGACATGAGAGTTTTTAATGCTCATGTCCCCTTTGCATTAAATGCATTTAAATTTTGAAATAACGTGGAAAAACATTTGCAAAAATGCCCTTATGTCAAAATAAGGACTAAAAAATAAATAAAAGAATTTGAACAGTTTTTTTTAAAGGATAAGATAGACAAAAATTACTCTAAGTTGAAACGCGGTTTGGGATCAAGCGGTCAAGCTGCAGCAAGCGGTTTGGATGTAGGCGGTTGGCTGCAAGCGGTTGACAACATGCGGTTTGGTATACGCGGTTTCAACAGAGGTGAGGTTTGAATCCTCAACAGGAATATCAACCTAAATTCCACATGCTTAACACACAAGTTAGCAAAATAAAAAGTATGGAATCATTTAAGTTCAAGCATACTCATTTCTCCTCTGAGGAATGAAAACCTCTTGGAGTCCAGAGCTTTGGTGAGGATATCAGCAATCTGGTTGTCTATCCCTATATACTCTAGATGGATATTCCTCTTTTCCACATGGTCTTTGAGGAAATGATACTTGATATCTATATCCTTGGTCTTGAAATGCATGACAGGATTGTTGGAGACTGAAATTGTTGAAGTGTTGTCACACATGATAGGGCAATTTCCTTCTTCAATTCCATAGTTCACCAACTGCTGCTTCATCCAAAGGATTTGACAGCAACAACTACCAGCAGCAATATACTCAGCCTCTGTGGTTGACACTGAAACTGATGCTTGCTTCTTGCTGGCCCAAACAACTAGTCTATTCCCGAGAAAATGACAAGTCCCACTAGTGCTTTTTCCGTCAATTGTGCAAGCTGCATAATCTGCATCTGAATAACCTACGAGATCGAAATTTGAATTTTTTGAATACCAAAGTCCAAGGTTAGTGGTTTCAGATAAATAGCGGATTATACGCTTGACTGCAATCAAGTGTGCTTCTCTAGGATCTGCTTGATAGCATGCACATACACAGACACTAAACATGATATCTGGCCTACTAGCAGTTAAATAAAGTAATGAGCCAATCATACCTCGATATAAGGTTTGATCAACCTTCTTACCTTTTAGATCCCTATCTAGCTTATTGTCGGTGGCCATAGGAGTATCATATGCTTTTGCATTTTCTAGTCCAAACTTATTTATCAACTCCTTGGTGTATTTGGCTTGGCTGAGGAAAATACCTTCTTCGCATTGCTTGATTTGAAGCCTGAGGAAGAATGTTAATTCTCCCATCATGCTCATTTCAAACTTGCTTTTCATTAGCTTCTCAAAACGCTTACAAAGCAACTCATTAGAAGAACCAAAAATAATATCATCAACATATATTTGAACAAGTAAGGAATGATCATTATATTTGGCAATAAAGGGAGTTGTATCAATTTTACCGCGTTTAAATCCTTTTTTTAGTAAAAATTTAGATAGAGTCTCATACCATGCCCTTGCAGCTTGCTTAAGTCCATACAAAGCTTTTTGAAGTTTGTAGACATGATTGGAAAATTTGGAGTCTTCAAATCCAGGCGGTTGGGCAACATACACGGTCTCTTGCAGTTCACCGTTGAGGAAAGCACTCTTCGCGTCCATTTGATATAACTTGAAACGCTTGAAAGAGGCGTAGGCTAAGAAGATTCTGATAGCTTCCAATCTTGCAACTGGAGCAAAGGTTTCATCATAATCGATTCCTTCTTCTTGCCTATATCCTTGTTCAACCAACCTTGCTTTATTCCTTGTGATACTTCCATTCTCGTCTATCTTATTCCTAAACACCCACTTAGTTCCTATCACTCCTTGATCCTGAGGTCTAGGCACCAAAGTCCAGACCTTGCATCTTTCAAACTGATTGAGTTCCTCTTGCATAGCAACGACCCAACTGGAATCTTGGAGTGCTTCATCAATCTTTTAGGGTTCAATTTGAGATAACAGGGAGGTATGCTCATCATAGTTTGATCTCCTTGTTTGAACACCGGAAAATAGATCACCAATCACATTAGAGAGAGAGTCACTGCTGACTTCATGAACCTCCGGGGGTAAGTCTGGTTGGACTGAGGTTTGCTGAAGATCTTCAATAGGAACATCGTTAGATCCTTCAGCGAAGTCATGAAAGGTAAGTTGACGAAGAGGTTCAATAAGCTGGATGAGGGAATTTTCAACATCTTCTTCCCTTGAAGTTGCATCTGGAGTGGGAACTTCAGGTGCGGTTTCAAATGTGCGGTTTGAGGGAATTTCAGTTGAGGGTGCTGGATTTTGCGGTTGAGGTTCAGGTGCAGTTCTAGAGGATTCACCTGTTTCATTATGCTCAGCAAAATCATCAGCAACATTTGGAGCCAAATGTGGCTCAAGGAGAGAACGTTCATCGAATGTAACATGGATAGACTCAACTATCTTTAAACTAGTTTTATTAAAAATACGAAAAACTTTTGAATGTTTAGCATACCCAACAAAAATACCTTCATCGGCCTTGGCTCTGAATTTACCTCTATTTTCTCTTCCGTTGTAGAGGATAAAGCATTTGCAGCCAAAGATCTTGAAGAAAGCGATGTTGGGGATTCTTCCTCTCCATAGCTCATATGGAGTCTTGTTATAGGTCTTGTTGATGAGGGAGCGGTTCTGAGTGAAGCATGCTGTATTGATTGCTTCAACCCAAAAATACTGAGGTAGCTTCGCCTCAGAAATCATTGTCTTTCCAGCCTCAATCAACGTCCTGTTCTTCCTTTCCACAACCCCATTTTGTTGTGGAATACCAGCAGTCGAGAAATTGTGATCAATCACATGGTCATCACAATACTGAGCAACACCGTTGCTCTTAAATTTTGTTCCATTATCTGATCGAACACTAACGATGTCATCTTCTTTTTGAGTTTGGAGCCGTCTAAAGAGAGAGGTTAAGATGTCATAGCAATCGTCCTTAGAAATCATCATCTCAACCCATGTATATCTTGAATAATCATCTACCACCACTAAAGTATATCTACTTCCTCCAATGCTGACAGTGGTAACGGGTCCAAACAAATTGATATGAAGCAGTTGTAAGCATCTTGAAGTTGAGGGAGTGGTCTTGCTGGTGAAAGACGACGCGGATTGTTAATCCCAAAGATGGCAACAAGGGTGAAAAACAGCTAGAGGGGAGGTGAATAGATGTTACAAATTTTTCGCCCTCTTTTAAAACTAAACCTCTTGGCTTACAAAACCGCTTGCAGTTAATAAGATACTGCAAGTAGAGTTGTAAAATGCACAATGGAAATTTGAAGATACAAAGCGGTTTTGAGGTGTGGTTTGTAAAGCGGTTTATAGTGCGGTTTTGAGAGTGTGGTTTACAAACATAAAATGAGGTTTTGACAAAGTTAACTCCAAACACTATTCTCAAAAATGGATAACTACAAATAAGATCAAACAGAGAAAAAGATAGATAATTAATAAGCACAAGAAATAATAAATGCAGAAATATAAGAACACAATATTTGGAGTGGTTCAATCGATAAATGATCTACGTCCACTACCAAGATGGTTAGTCATGGATTTTCTAAGAGTTAGATTTTATATTGAGTATGAGAGAGATTACAAGTTACAAAGTATTCAAACTCAGATCTAAAATCTATTCTATGAAGATCGAATCCTAGACTATAACCAGCTTATCTCAAATGAATAATCTATGTGATTAAACAAGTGAGGTGTGTGTGTGTAAGCAAGATCAAGGCTCTTTGAATCTAAGAGATGTAGAGAACAATGATTCTTGATGTGTTAAGGCTTGATTTCTGGGCTGGGATATATTTCTTGAAGTAGAAAATGAAGATTCAAAGAACTAAGAATTTTCTGGGCAGAGCTTCAGCTTCTTATGAACTCACAGCAAATCAATTTCTCAAGCAAACTTCAAATGGTGAAGATTGGGGGTATTTATACCCAAGAACCAAGGAACTAGCCGTTGGATATAGATGTTTCAAGGACTGTACTGGTGCTTTTCCATTCGTCCACAATAACCACTTTTGTCCTTGGTACAACAGTTGCAGGAAAAGCTGATCAGGCTCCAGCTGCAAATAAGGTAGTTAGGACATCTGTCACCTTTTCAAGATCCTTGCAGATCTTCTCTGACATTGAGTCACGTGACAAGATATGGTGGTTGACATTTGATATTGCTGACGTGGATTTCAACGGTCAAATGTGGTTCACTTCAAGTCTTCAATCATTGGAGCGGTCTGGTGAGGAGCGGTTTAGACATGAGCGGTTTCACCAGTGGAGGATCTATCAGTGCGGTCAAGATGCTGGAATTGCAATGCGGTTTGCATTGGAGCGGTTCACTACTTTGAGTTTTCACTGGAGTTCAAAGGTGGTTTCAGACAAAGATCCCATAAAGCAGTTGCAGGAAGCGGTTCTGCTAGGCGGTTTGACAAGGCGGTCTGAAACATTTGAACTGCATCCTCATATCCAATGAGTCTTGTGCCAGTCTTCAAGCCTAATTTATCCTATTTAATGGACTCAGCTAAAAAATTGAATTCTAAGCTTCATTACATATGGGCCTAAAGTCCTTAAAATAGAGAGGCGTTATGGTATCAATCAAATCTTAAGCTAATCTAGGAGGGTTAAAATATTCATACCCAACAATCTTCTTCCCTGTCTGATTCTCCACTAATGTATTCCAATGTCTGAAGTTGGTGAGAGCCTCACTCTTGTGCTTCATAATAATTACCCAAGTCTTCATCGAGTAGTCATCAATCATAGACAAGAAATACCTGTGACCCCTCAATGATCACGTTAAGGTCCCCAAAAATCCAAGTGAATATAATCTAGACTGCCCTTCGTTCTGTGAACCCCCTTAGAAAACTTGTTTTGCTGCATTTTCCCAAGTAAACAATGCTTGTAGAACTTGAGGTCATTGACCTTATGGCCACACAGAAGACCATGATTAGCCAATATATGCATCCATCTAATTCTCATTTGCCCAAGCCTAATATGCCACAACTTGGTCATATCCTCCTTGACCATTTCAGATAATGCAACTAATAATGACCCAGTAAGCGTCCTTTCTTGAAGGATATACAAGGAGCCTCGCTTAAGGCCTATAAGAATCACTTCAGAACATTTGCAGACATAAATGCTCCACCTTTACCTTTGAAACTGTACCCTTTGTTGTCAAGCTGACTAAAAGATATCAGGTTCTTCGTAATCTATGAAACATGCCTCACATCGTTCAAAGTGCAGAATTTACCATCATGAGTCCGCAGCTTGATAGAGTCAATACCAACCACCCTGCAAGTAACACTATTGGCCATATGAATATTACCACCATCTACCTGCTCATAGTTGTAAACCACTCTCTTCTCAGACTGATATGATAAGAAGCCCTAGAATCAAGAATCGACGCATCCGACTGTTTTGCAGATTCTTCTATTAATAGAGCATATCCCCATCAGAGTTGCTTGTATCAACTGAAGCAGCATTAGCTTCATTGCGATTTGGAGTCTCGCCTCGCTTCTTCCAGGACAATATGTCTTCCAATGTCCCTTCCCCTTGCAGTAATTACAAATATCATCAGGTTTTGGACCCTTCTTGCCAGAAGACTTCTTCTTCTTCTGTTTACTGATAGAACCTCTGCTGCCTTCCGCAACTAAATCTACAGTCTGATTATCTGCACTACTATTATCGCTTGCCTTACGACGTAACTCTCTATTCTTGAGCGAGGATTTCACCTCCTCTAGAGTCACCGTCTTCTTACCACTGATACTAGAGTCAACATAGTGCTTATATGATAAACACAAAAAAACAATAAACATTAATACAGCATCCTCATCAGCAACCCTAGCATCTATCTTACACATTTCAAGTAATAGAGATTTAAATCTATCTAGGCGATCCCTAATGGGCGTACCTTCCTGCATTCGTAGAGAATATAGCCTCTACTTCAGATATAGCTTGTTGGTCAATAATCGTATTAAATATATGTCTTCCAACGCAAGCCACAAAGCACCTCCGAAATCGATATCTGTTATATCCGCTAGAACATCATCATCTAGACACTTGATGATCTTATAGTGGGTCCTCTCATTTATCGCGATCAGATCTGCCTCTTCCTTCTTCGCTTTCTCCGAACCTTCTGTTGATGCAGCCGCGACAGCACCTATGGAAACGGTTTCTGCTTTGCCCTTTGAATCCTGAGGATTCTCGATTGCAACATACAATGTAGCCCATAAGCCCTTATCTCTTAACAAGGCTTTAATATTGATTTACCAAGGAGAAAAACTAATTTTTCCATTAAACTTGTCGATCGGTGATTCAATACCTAATCACATTTTCTTATGTAGCGGAACAACCCTATACCTTTTTCAACATGATCGGCTCTGATACCATTTTGTTATAACAGAATAAATTTAGAAGATAGAAAATAAGCAACAATCACAAAACATAAGGATATAAGTGGTTCACCAACTTGCCTACGTTCACGGACAGAGAGAAATAATATTATTATCTTATGAAAATCAACAAATTACAATCTCTAATCTAATGTATGCTCTATTTATATGCCCCATTCCTAACCATGCATGATTTTACAACCCTAAGCCAAATCTGCTGCTAAACAGGCCTTTTCGAACTGAGGGCACGATCGCCCCTATCTAGGGCGCGAACGTCCTGTCCCCCAAAATGTCACCTGCGCGATCGCCCCAATAAGGGCGCGATCGCTCGCTTTGTCCAGAGACTTAGTGCGGTCACGCGCTACATAATGGGCGATCGCTCCCCTCGACTGTGTCAGAAATTACGAATTTAATTGTTTAATCCCCTAAATTAGACGTATCCAATTTAGATAACACCAAACCCAACAATTACACCAAATAAACCCAAATGGAGAATGGAGTATGTGGAGAGATTTAAGGAGTGTTGTTACTTAAATGTTGTACTTCTTTCGAAACTAATAATATATGAATGTTTAAATTTCATTTTAACATACCTGTTGTAAATGTGTTTTTTATACATTTTAGTGACAAAAATGTATTTTTTAAATATTTAGTTTTACGATAATAAAACAAATAAAAAATTTGATAAAAAGGCATTCAGGGACAAGGATTTAACAACAAAAATACATTCATTTAGGAACAAAAATTTCTTTAATTTGAGAATTCATTCAAAACAAAAGACAGAGGAAGTATAAGTATTGTATAAAATTGAAGCATTAAATAAATAGAAAATTTTACCCTTAAGTTTCTTTTAAACAAATCATTTATCCTCAAGTTTCTCGTTAATTTAAATGTTTCATAAGTTATTATTCAATATCATATTATACTGCATTCTATATGAATTATTTAAAAATTACGATAAAACATTCTCAATACTGCCTCTGGCTATCACTGCTGCCGCCCACCGCCGCCACAGGCCGAAATTTGATCATCGGCCAGCAGTAGCTAGAAATCGGTCGGAATTCGGTCACCGATTGCTGGCGCCACCTGTAATCATCAATATTGTATTATATGTATAATAATAAAATATAATAAAACAATATAAAAAGAAAAAGAAATTTATAAAGCATTATAAAACTTTTTTAGTTGGGCATACCCCCAAATAAATATGGGTGTATTCTAGACGTGACCACGGTTAATTAACCGCGGTTAACCGGTTAATAACCGGCGGTTAACGAAGGTTAAAATCATTAACCGGACTTAACCGTTAACCGTTAAGTCACGGTTACGGTTAACCGGTTAACGGTTAATCCGGTTAACCCGGTTAACCCGGTTAATAAACGGTTAATTATTTTTTATTTTTATTTTTTTTCAAGAATGTCAGATTTTTATCTAAAGTTAAAAAAAAATAACTTTTTAATAGTTTTTTGAATAAAAAGTTAAGTTTTTAACACTTTTTTTGAAAAAACAGTTAAATATTTAACAGTTTCTGTTAAATATGTAACTGTATATGAACTGTTTTTTTTTATTTTTTTTTTTGGATAAATAAAACTATTTTAAATAGTTGTTAAGACTAATATTTTTTGCAAAAAGTTATAGAAAAATAGGTATGAATTTTTAAAGAAATGAAAACTTAACGGATTTAAAAGAAACGGAAGTATATAAAGAGAAAACTTAACTTTTTTGAATAACCGACGGTTAATTAACGGTTAAGTTAACCGGTTAATTAACCGGCGGTTAACCGGAGTAAAAATTTCTTAACCTTTGTTAACCTCGGTTACACGGTTATCGGTTAGGCGGTTAAGGCGGTTAGACGGTTAACGGTTTAGGCGGTTAAAATCCGATTATTAACCTTACGGTTAGCCGGTTAACGCTTAACCTTGAACAAGTCTAGTGTATTCCTTGGGAAAAAAAGGTTTTAAATCGGAGTATAGAGATAGAGATAGATATAGATATACACAAGCACATTTATGGCGTAACGTACGGCATGTATATAAACACTTTTGAATGCGTTGCCAACTCCTTTCTTCAACACACACAAACAGTCCATTCAAGACTTAATCCCCAACCCACGCGGCTTTGATTACCCTTTCCCTTTCTCTGTTCTTGGCGAAGATTGATACTACTTCTTAATCAGATTATTCATTCTATTCACTGATCGATCAAAACCCGGTAATTCTTTATTCTATTTTAATGTTATTCATTTCTTGTCATCACTTCTTTCATCGATTAATTCATTCCCCTGTTTTACTACCTCTCAATTCAAAACCCCAGTTCATTTATCTTAGGATCGTAATTGGGAAATCCTAGTTTTTGATCCTATTAGTTGCTGGATGACAATTAGGGTTCATAAATTTTGATATATAACCCTATACCCAGTATCGGCGTGCGCACACACACTCCACACACTCTGTATTTTTTATTTTTTTTAATCAGATATTACTATTTTTGTTGGTTTTTGCTCTGCGTAATTGAACCTTGACACTAAAATTGTCACCAGGTGGTATCAGGCTGTGTTAATGGCGTCTATCAGGAAGGCAATTGGTGCGGTGAAAGACCAAACAAGTATTAGCATAGCTAAGGTTGCAGGCAATGTTGCTCCCGACCTTGAGGTTTTGATTGTGAAGGCCACGAGCCATGATAATGAGCCTGCTGAGGAAAGGCACACACGGGAGATTATAAATCTGACTTCTTATTCTAAAGGATATGTAAATGCTTGCATTGTTACCATTTCTAAGCGGTTGAGTAAAACCCATGATTGGATTGTGGCATTGAAGTCGTTGATGTTGGTCCACAAGTTGTTGGTTGAGGGGGACCCGGTTTTGGGGCAAGAGATTATGTATGCTAGTCGAAAGGGAACAAGGGTTTTGAATATGTCTGATTTTCGCGATGAGGCTCATTCGAATTCTTGGGATCATTCGGGTTTTGTCAAGTCTTATGCCCTTTATCTTGATCAGAAGCTCGAGTTTATGGCTTTTGAACGGAAATTGAACGGTGTTGATGAGTCAGTGGGCCGAGGGGGTAGAAATGATGCTAAAGACACAGAAATGAAGCCTGAGAGGGTTTTGGAGAGACTGAATCACCTGCTTCGGCTTCTTGATCGGTTCTTAGCTTGTAGGCCAACTGGGAATGCAAAGAATAGTAGGATGATACTTGTTGCGGTATATATTGTTGTGAAGGAAAGTTTTAAGCTTTATGCTGATATATGTGAGGGGTTGGGTATTTTGCTTGAGCGCTTTCAAGAAATGGAATATCCTAATTGTGTTAAGGGTTTTGATGTATATGTTGCTGCTGCAAAAATGATTGACGAACTTGCGGGGTTCTATAATTGGTGTAAAAACATCGGACTCGCGCGTTCATCAGAGTATCCTGAGGTGCAGAAGATTACTGACAAGCTTTTGGGAACACTTGAGGGGTCTTTGAGGGAACGGGCAAATAGGCCTAAGAGTCCGGAGAAAAGAACCGAAGATAGTTCCTCAGCCAATAAAGAGGAAGAATCTCCAAACATGAATGAAATAAAGGCACTTCCGCCCCCCGAGAATTACACTCCTCCACCTGCACCCCCTCGAGTGCCCCAACCAAAGCGACAAATTCATCAGGTTACCGATGATCTAGTAAACATGAAGGATGATGCTGTGTCGGCTGAAAGTCAGGGAAATCAACTAGCTCTGGCATTGTTTTCCGGACCCCACACAGTCAAAACAAACGGGTCATGGGAAGTCTTCTCGTCATCAGGAGAGCCTGAAGTTAATTCAGCTTGGCACACACCAGCAGCGGAGATTGGTAAGGCTGATTGGGAGCTGGCACTGGTTGAGTCAGCCAGTAACCTATCGAAACATAAGGCTGACATGGCAGGTGGTTTAGATCCGTTATTACTGAATGGCATGTATGACCAGGGGGCCGTTAGGCAGCATGTAAGCAATAATCAGCTGAGTGGTGGGAGCGCCAGTAGTGTGGTGTTACCGGGGATGGGAAAGAGTGCAACACCAATATTAGCTTTACCTGCTCCAGATGGAACCGCTCAGACAGTGGGATCCCAAGATCCATTCGCAGCGTCACTTGCTGTGCCGCCCCCTTCATATGTGCAGATAGCAGAGATGGAGAGGAAGCAGCAGTTGCTTTCTCAGGAACAACAGCTGTGGCAGCAGTATGGAAGTACCGGAATGCAAGGCCAAGTGGCTTTGGCCAAGCTTGGAGCTGGGGTTGCTTACAGTGGTATGGGACAGCCATCAGGTTATTACTACACACAGTATTGAGTTTTTTTTTTTTTCTTTTTCTTGGATGAATGATATTCATTTTATAATGCATATTATTATTTTTCTTATTAGTCAATATCTCACCGTACCCATATAAGTCTGTTTTTAGTATCTCCATTAGCCTCTTTATTAGCCTAATGTGAAGAATATATACATACTATTTTGCGCAATAATAAGAGAGACCACAGAGATTTTGGATGAATGATTGATTGGTCTGCATTTTCTGCGATGTTACTGTAAAAAAGTTTGTTTTGCCATGCTATTATATACGAATGGTTCGCACCAACTATAACATTGATTTCATTCAACTAGAAGTGCTCCCACTTATGTCTGCCAAATAAATGTCATCTATGTAGTTTTATTTCTACAGTTTATCACGAGATTCATGTGAAATATTGAGGAATATTACATGGACACAAATTTTTTTGATCTATTTTGTTTTGTTCTACATCTTTTAAAGCATGCCAAATTGTCAAATTTGTTTTATGATGCTGTAAGAGCCCAGTCTAGTGTAAACAAATTTTGAACCACGATGCGTTTATTAAGATTGGCACAAAAGGCATATACACAATACTCAAAAGGATTTGTACATGGGATTTACCTTATTTGTTATACTTTACTTTGAAACAAAGACGAGGAAAGCAAGAAGATATTTGGTGGTTTTAGAAGTACCAATGAAATAACTTAAATCAGGCCTGTGCTGGTCAGAAGATCACCGGCTAGATTTACGTTAAATAACACTGAATAAATTCTGTCTAATTGATAAACATTCAGCTGGCCATTTGGTTCCAGTACGATATATCGGAATCCCTCAGCCGAATAGTTTCTGAGATTAAATCGTGCGTATTTTGACAGAGCTTGAATGCTACCGGAGTTCCCCAAAGTTTTATTGCGTATCAATCCAAAACTAAAATGTCTAGCACCATACTTTCTGGGAGGATTTGAACCTACAAAAGCATCTATACCTTTTCTAGTGACTGATAGATAATACTGCCCCGGACCCACATCCCCAGAGGAATTTCTAGCAACGAGTCTTTTGCCATAGGATATTTTCTGGGTCGGAAGCCATGTATCAGTAGGGTAATCAAACGACTGCCATTTAACACGGTTTCTTTTATCAACAAGGCCCAAATTGCCCCCGTCGCCAAAATTCAAGTGTTTGACAGAGTGGCCTCTCATGTTTGTGGACCAAACAAGAGTAGTGTCAGCATCTTTCAACTGCAAGTCCCCTGCAGCTGTGAAACTTAAGGTTGCATTCTCCCCTACAGGTCTGTCTCTGTTTGCAACCCACACTATAACCGGGGGCGTCAGTATAAAATCATCGTCAGACCTGGGGAGAAGAAATGTAACGAGGTAGAAAAGGTTGTTGCGTTTTAAGGTTGACCGGTCTGAGAAAAACCCGAAAGCGAAAGCGGGTTTGTACCCTTGGGGGTCCCTCACGAAAAATATTGGTCGAACAGGGGAGCCATCAGCGAGAACCCAAGTGGTGAGCTCGCTGGTGGTGCCGCCCGGGCGGTTCGTCCAGGTGGTGGAGACGTTTGCAGTTGTTACTATTGGGTAGTCAATAAGAGCATAAGAGATGCAAGGAAAGTGGCAGAAGAAGAAGAGTAAGAGCAGTGAAACTGCCATTTTTGAGGCAGCCATAGAGATAAAAGCTTGGATGTTTTTTTCTTCTACAGCTATAAGATGATTGGGCTCTGGATGATTTATAGCAAAGATTGGTCAAAGACATTATCCATTTTTTGCGGACAAGTGGGCAAAAAGGTCATTTAAAGATTACTCAATCTGAGACATCAATGGATGTCAACTAGAAGACTTTAGGTTCCATTATTACTAAATTTGAATCCCAGAATTCATTCCAAAGCAGGGTATCATTTTACTCAACATTTTTTTAATGAATAATTTCATTCCCATTATAATAAACCCTTCTTGGCCATTCATGGTAGATTTGGGCTTTTTTTAATTTACTTGGAGAATCAAGCATCGTGCTTTGTCTAGAAATAGTTGAATCATTGAACGCTTGCTGGAATTTACAAGTATTTGACCTGAAATGAATGGATTCAGGTTCAGCTTCATGGCACGTGCAGTCAGATTATGCGTCTATTCCTTTAATTTTGGCCATCTTGATCCGCAGTTTCGCCCTTAGCTGTTTCTCTTTCTCTTTCTCTTCCTCTTCAATCTTATCCTTTCTATATTCAATGGATGTACTCCCTCGACTCCGGAATAAAATAAATATCGTACTTTCCATTTTGGTTTGCCCCAAAATAAATGTCGTATTTCCAAATAAGGAAAGTGACATTGTGCACCGTTATTAAAAATATTGACAATGCGTTTATTAAGATTGGGGCAGTAAAAGCATCTGCAGGTTCAATGATGAATAAATTTGAAGCACAATGCGTTTATTAAGATTGGGGCAGTAAAAGCGCCCCGCGCGCGCTCACAAAAAAAAACAAAAAAAACCCCAAGAGGATTTGTACATTGGATTTACCTTATTCTTTAATAATCTGAAACAAAGACGACGGAAACACGAAAATATCTAGTAGTCTTACAACACTGCTGACCCAAAACTGATAAGTGCCCATGAAACATTAATTCGAGCCGGCCAGAAGATTGCCGGTTAGAATTACGTTAAACATAACTGAATTAACTCTCTCCAATCGATAAACATTCAGCTGTCCATTTGGTTCCAGTACTATATATCTGAAACCATCTGCAGATAAGTTTCCAACGCTGAATCGTGCAGCATTCGTTAACGCCTGAATGCTGCCGGAGCTCCCCAAGATCCTAGTATCCCGTATAAATCCAGATCTGAATCTTCTCCCACCATACCTTCTAGGAGGATTAGAATTTACAAAACCATCAATACCATCTCTACCAACAGTCAGATAATACTGCCCCGGAACCACAAGCCTATTGCCATAACCAATGCTTTGAGTCGGAAGCCATGCGTCAGTAGGAAGATCAAAAGATTGCCATATAACACGGTTTCTGTTATCAACAAGTGCCAGATTTCCGTCGTTAAAGTTAACAGAACTAACGGAACGACCACCCGTGTTGGTAGACCAAGCAAGAGTTCCATTAGCATCTCTCAGCTGCAGGTCCCCGGAAGCTGTCAGACTCAGCGTTGCATTCTCTCCGACGGGTCTGTTTCTGTTTCCGACCCACACAATCACGGGTGGCGTCAGGATGAAATCATCGTCAGACCTAGGGAGAAGGAAAGTGACGAGGTAGAAAAGTCGGTTACCGGAGGTGGTCCGGTTGGAGAAAAAGGCAAAAGCGAAAGCGGGTTTGAAGGTGCCTTGTTGGGACCAACCTTGTTCCCTAGCGAAAAAGATTGGGCGGACATTGGAGCCGTCAGCTAAGACCCAGTTGGTGAGCTCACTGGTGGTGCCGGCCGGGCGGTTCGTCCAGGAAGTGGAGAGGTTGGCTGTGGTTACTATTGGGTAGTCTATAAGAGCATTGGAGATGCAAGGAAAGGTAAAGAAGAAGAAGAGGAAAAAGAGTGGAACTGCCATTTTTGAGGTAGCCATAGACATCAAAGCTTTGATCTTGGTTTTTTCTTATGCAGCTAATCGATGATTATTTATAAGAAAATCCAGTCAAATTGGGTTTGCTTCTTTGTTCAAAGATAAATTTTCCATTATTTCGGCAAAAATAGAAAAAATCGTTAAAGATCATCAAAATGATTTGTAGAATTAATGGATGTCAACTTCCCTTTGTCTCTGGGGTGGGGTCCATTGTTAATATGGCAAAAAGCTATTTTCGTCAGAACTTTGGGCCAATTTACAATGTCATTATTGAATTTTTATTTTTTTCAATGGTTTCATTGAACTTTTCATATTTCTACAATGTTCTCACTCTGTCCATTATTTCGTTAAAAATTTAACGAAAATCAGTCACATGACCTCACGTGACTAACTTTTGTTAACTTTTTTATCAACTTGTTGATTGATGTGCACGCTAAATGGATTATGGCGGTAAATCACCCGCCATCGCACTTGACCTCACGTGACCAACCTAACACGTTTAAAACAATAAAGAAAAACGAATATTTTCTAAATTCAGATTCAATTAGAATTTACTATCGTTATTAGTCCTAAAAAATCAAGTTCGGTTCCTTTGAAGAAATTTAGAAAGAGTCCAGGAATTAAGAATTGCTAACTTTCGTCAAGTGTTTAGCAAAATTATGGATGGAGTGAGAACTTTGTAAGAGCATGAAAAGTTCAATGGGAACAATGGAAGATATAATAGTTCAATGATGACATTATAAATTTGCCTAAAATTGAGTGATGAAAAAATGCTTTTGCCTTGTTAATAAATATAATATCCCATAATTTATTTCAGACCAGGGTATTTATTTACTTCACGCAACACATTATTTTTTTATTTTTTATTTTTGGGATGAATAATTTACAAATATTTGACTATGAATGGAAAAATAAAATTAAAAAATTGCTTGTACGATTTGATTTCTCTTCTTTGGGTTGCTTTTAAGCCATAAACTACACAAAAACAATTTGTTAATTGTAAGATGAAACAATCGCCAAAATCTCTTAAAAAACGCGTTTTTTAAAGCTTAGAAAAAAAAACGTGTTTTTAGAAAACGTAAACCTTTCCCATCTTAACCGGCGCCTGCACTCCCCATCAGAGATCGGTATCAATCTGGACTCAATCCCTCCACCACCAAACACATTGAATAGCTCCGACCCTTTACCAGTTTCTTGAACTTCTCCTTCCTCGTATCCATTATGTATGGATCAAGCACCTCCAACACCTCGTCACTATTCAAAGTAGCAGTTCCCATGTTGTATCTGTCAATGTAAGGAAACCACCGTTTTGGTTGGGTCAATGGGTCTGAAGAATTGAGTTTGGGTTTGCGGTCCATTTTCATCAATCTGGAAGCGTCGACCTCGTTGAGGAGCAATTCTTGGACATTGTCGTTGGATTCTTTATGATAAAAATATATCAATGTACGTCTAAAAAAGTGTCAGTTAAAAGATCTCTTTGTCCAGAAACTCAGTGTCAGCGCATGTGTAACAAAGTGCCCGTGCCAGTGTAAAAAAGTGTCTGTGTTAGTGTAATAAAGTGTCAGTGTTAGTGTATCAAAGTGCCGATGTTAGTGTAAAACAAGTGCCAGTGTTAATTTAACAAAGTGTCAGTGTTAGTGTAACAGAGTGTCAGTGTTAGTATAACCAAGTGTCAGTGTTAGTTTATAAACAGACACTTAATATACATGCACTGACACTTTTTTATACTGACACTTTGTTAAACTGACACTTTGTTACATATGCACTGACACTTTTTACACTGACACTTTGTTACACATGCACTAGCACTTTGTCACACTGGCATTTTATTAAATTGGCACTGACACAAACGGAAAAAACAAAACACGTTTTTTCTAAGTGTCAGAAAAAATTAGTTTTTTATAAGACCAACTCCAAACAATAACATAAAAATGCATTTTATTTTAATGAAATTAAGTTGTACTAATCAAAAATAAAACGGGATTCACTTTTCCGACCCAAATAATTTCTAATGCCCTACTAAAAAAAGAAACAAACTAGGTCAAATCTTGGTCAAATACTGTAGCGGAACAAACAGTCGATTCAGCATCCCCATGTCCATCAACCTCTCAATCTACTAACTCGCTATGTCAAAAAAAGAAGGCTACATTTTTTCATTCAGAAGCATTACAAATTCACTTCCAAACTGTCTTCTCTCTTCTCCATTTGATCCACCACCGCACAAGCGTTCTGGTACAACTTCCATAACAAGTACTCAATGTTGACTAGTCAATACCAACGCTGCAACTCTCTTCAATGATTCATAAGCTTTCACTAAATCAGAGCTCGTGTGAGCAGCTGAGACAAACAATCTGATTCCCGCAGGTAGATTGCACTTATCGAGTGTCGAACGTTTGGAACTCACCACAAAAACTGACTCTTCCTTTAGCATCTGTACATGTAAAAGTCTAAGGAACTGAATACACATTTAAGAAATACAAGAACCAATCAAGTTTAAGATTACAAACTTACCCGATCAGCAATATCTTCAAGCAATTGTAAATCACTCTTTGAGGAACCACTGGATTTCTTTAGCCGAAGAAAAACAATTGGTGATTGGGGATCACTTGCCATTTCTAGTCCATGTACGTCTGACAATCCTGAAATTGCGCCCAAAACATTAAGATCCAAAAACATACATAATACATCTACCAAAGGATCTGGAACTGCTCATGGGGGATTTTGCTCATGCGCTCATGCGAGCGGTCCAGATCCTGCCACATTTCTCTACTTTTTTAATCGATGATTAATACTAATTACATATAAGTGGGTCCCACATATATCACATAGATCCTGGTCAGTCCCCACCATGGGTAATTGATAGCCGTCCGCATGAGCGCATGGGCAAATCCAAATCCGTCTACCAACAGTGGTGGTGGTGTTGACCAAGTTTCCTAGAGTTTGACAAGTATGACATAGTTTTTCGACGAAAATATTTAAAATAAAAAATACTCTCAAGTCAAAACTTGGAACCAAGGGTGCTACAGCCATCCTGTATGTGGGGTCCTCTAATGTTCTACATAGCTCAAAGATTCAAGTTAAGGAGTAGACTTGCTGATGAAATGCAAACCTTTGCGTAATACACCGACATTTTCCTTTAGTTTCGTAATCAGGCCAGGATTGTCCTCCAAGATATCAATAGCAGTAATAGCAGCGCTAGCTAAGTACGGTGGCAAAGATGCAGAAAAGACATAACCAGAACTGCTGAGGCGCTAAAAGAAAGTAAGGCAGCAAGATGGATTAACGACAAAGCTAGGAAGAAATTTCGCATTAGATCAAATGATCAATTAATAGAATAAGTAGATAAAAAACATACTCCCTTCGTCCCAAAAAGATATAGTCCCACATTTTTAGAGATAATTTTGATTGAACTTTGACCAACATTTATTTGTAGTAATTTTTTTGGTGTATCAATAGCAAGTTTTAGAATTTCATTTAAGTAATTATTTTTTCCTATAGTTTTGGTCAAAGTTCAATCAAAATGACCACTAAAAAGTGGGACTATCTTCATGGGACGGAGGGAGTAACTATTATTGCTGCATACTTGGTGATCAATGACTCTAGCACTACCCGTGCAAAATCCCCCTTCTGTGGCCAATGCATGTCCCATGGCAGCAGTTACTATATCTATCTTCTCAATCTACAGCAACACACACAACCACCTTAAAATTTCACATAGTTGTTTAATCATTTAATCATATAATGTGAATGAAAAGCGGACGGAACATACCGGAACTTTGTAGTGTTCAGTCAGACCTCTACCAGAACTCCCAAGCACGCCGAAGGAGTTACTTTCATCTAACAAAACACGGAAGCGGTACTTCTCCTTCAGCCTGATTATCTCATCTAATGGAGCAATTTGACCAGAATTCTACAAAATGGAAAAATAATCAATAAAACAAATTGACTTTTCATAAGACACTTATTAAATACTTCCTCCATCCCACGTGAACAGAGACGGTCAACTTGATACGTTGACCAATAATTTTAATAAAAAATAATGATCCTAATGAAAATATAAAAATTGTTTTTGTATCACGATTGATAATTTTTTCAATAACAATTTTTAGTTTTTGATTATGATTATGATAATTATTTTTGATTTAAAATTATTGGTCAAAGTCGAATCAAATTGACCATTAGTCTCTATTGTCGTGGGACGGAGGGAGTAGTACTTAGGGCTGTTAAACGAAACGAGCTGGCTCGAGCTCGACTCTGGCTCGGCTCGTAAAAATTCGAGTTCGAGTTTGAACCGACTTTTAGTTCGCTTGTTATCAATCCAGCTCGTTTGTTCGAGCTCGACTTGTTTGAGCTCAGCTCGTTTAGTTCGTTAAAAGGTCGAATGATTTTTGTTTACGAATAACTTGAGCTCGAGTTCGACTCGATAAGCTTGTTAACACGTAAATTAATTGTTCGAATTCGACTCGTACTCGACTTGTTAAGCTTGAATCATTTTTTTTAATAAATAACATAGTATATGTATAATGTATGCAACTACACAACAATATTTATAATCTTTAACACGGCTCAAACTCAACTCGTAAAGCTCGAACTCGATAAGCTCGAGTTCGGCTCGTTAAAACTCGAGTTCGAGCTGCTCGCAAGCAGCTCGAAACTCGATTCGAGTCGAGCTCGATAATTTTTAAACGAGCTCGAGCTCGAAACTCCAAAGCTCGACTCAGCTCGGCTCTTTTACAGCCTAGTACTTAACAATTATAATGAAAAGGGTGAAATTTGTCAGTTGAGTTGGATTCAAGTGTAAATATACCTGGTAAACAGCTTCAACCACAATGTAACGCCTTAGCTTCTTAGCTCGTTTGTTATCTTGAGTGACTTTCTCAAGAGTATCTCTTAGAGACTCCATATTATTATGCTTAAAGTAAACTATTGTACTTCTTGACAAGTGCAAACCATTCTGTATTCCCCAGTGAACACCCTCATCTCTGGAAGAGTCAGAAAAACTTTTAAGAATATACAATCATCCTTGAAAATTAACATGCTCTGTATGAATATTCAATATTTAGTACTCCCTCCGTCCCAAAATGAATGCCATTTTGATTTTAAAGATAATTTTGAAAAGGTTAATTTTTAATAGAAAAAAAAAAATCATAGAAATTCTTGCTATTCAGTTTCATACTTTTAGTTTTGCAAAAAAATAATGAACTGTGAAAAAATTGAAAAAAAAAATCACTTAGGGACAGTTTTTTGAAGGAAAAGTTTCAAAAGGCCATTCATTTTGGGACATAAAGGTCACTCAATTTGGGACGAAGGGAGTACATCAGAATGGCTTGATAAAAACTACTAAAGTAACAAAAGACACCTACACTCGCTAACCACATCTTTTAACTGTCTTGTCCATATTATACTATTTCCGCAATTCAATTTATTCAAAACTTTGCCAATTAAATGAGACAGAAATATATACTCACACAATGACAATATCTCCTCTCTTACAAAAAGCTGGAATTGCACTGAACATGGTGGAAAGTCCATATGAATAAAGTATCGAATCAGGAGTCCCCAGGAATTGAGCTATTCTCGCCTCGCAGTCAAGGTGAACATCTACATAAACAAGAATTACCAGATGACTGCCTGACAGGTAATACAATAAGAATTCTTTATGAGATACTCCCTCCGTCCGGAAATGATCTTCCCACTTTTTTTGTGGTCTACTAAGGTAATTTGAGTAATAAATTTAGGTTAATTTAATTATCCTAATGGAAATTTAAAACTTGTTTTTATTACACAATTATAAAAACTATCAATAACAATTTTAGATGATCATTAGGATAATTAAATTAACCTAAAATTATTGTTCAAAATACCTTTGTATTAACAACAAAAAAAAGTAGGAAGATCATTTTGGGAGGGAGGGAGTAATACCAATTGTTCCATAAAATCCACGAGGACCACAAGAGCCAACACCGTATTTTTCCAGTGAAGAAGTACATGACTCCTGCCATACAAGATTGCTATTGTTTACGAAGTGTATCAACTACCTATTAAAATAAGAACCTAAAAAACAGGGGTAGCCTTTCTCACCATTAACTTCTCGTGTCCAATTAATCCCAAGTAATTTGCCGAAGAAAAGTTCACCACGTCTTTTCCGTTAATTACCGTATGTGGTCCTGCAGCACTGGATAAGATGCAACTTATGACTAAGGATGCAACTGATAGAACAGAAAATTATTTCCTTCATAATCAAGGAGCATAACTCTTGCAAGTTACCAAGATTAACTAGAGGATGCAGATGGAAGAAAAGGCTAAATAAGCTACGTATAATTGTGTGTGTGTGAAAGGGAGTGTGTATCCACTCGCACACACATATATCTACCGGATAAATATAAAGGATCTGAATATTTAAGTGGGAACACAAAGCAGGCAATTCCTATCTTGTTCCCCCAGACACGTTGTTTGGAGATGAACATCAGGACTATGGAACCAAATATTATCAGAACTATGAGCGATTACAACACCATTTACCTTTCCAATACCGGAACTTCCCTTTGGATCTCTTCTTCAAAAGGAGGAATCAGGGACTCTGGAACCCATTCATCGCATAGCTCGTCTATTTCCTTCAAATGCCAAGTATAAAAATTAATAAACTCAATGATACAGTTACTACTTGCTAGTACTCTCGCCGTCGCTAAATTAATGTCCATTTTTCAAGAAGCTTTGTCACTAAAGAATGTCCATTTTTTATTATTATTTTTTTACTGAGTTCACTTTTAAACAAATATAATATTCCGATGCATTCTTACAATACCACAAAACTATAAGACGGATAGAATAATTAACAAGGCTACTTATGTATATTTGCTATTAAAAATACCTATGAGTCAATGTTTTTAGATGACCCTCAAAATTGAAAATGACATTCATATAGGAACGGAAGGAGTTAGACAAAAGATATAATTTTTAATCATGGAACCAAGCAAATTGAGAATAAAAGGTTTGGTACAAGAAGACCTATTCAACGAAACAGCAAGTAAGTTTTGAAATTAACCTTCTTTGTCAAAGGCCGTTTAGGTGGCTTGTAACTTTTCTGGGAGAGTAAGAAGAGAATAACTACTAGGAGTACACCCTCCACAACCAGATGCCCTGCACTCAAGTGAAAATGAAAGTTTCTTCAAGTTGAGGCAAAGGTTCATTTGTGTTTTACAAACTATAACTCAAAGCAGGACGAAACATTCCGATGAAGCATAGAACATACCTCCAATGTGCACACCAAAAACAACAGCTCGAGCAAAAGGAGTGTCAAATGCAAATGTCACCCAGTCAGATGCAACTTTCACGATATTCACCAAGGCTGATGCCAATGTATTTGAAGTATCCATTTCACACGTGACCAATGGTTCAAGACTGAAAGAAAATCCCACAAACCAAAATAAATAAAACGATGGTTCGTTAGTCCAGTTTTCAGTTTCTCGTACTCAATTGCGCATGCACACAGGTGCACCTCAAAATCCCAATATATATGTTAGTCAACAAGTTCGAGTTGAATGCAGATAACAATAAACAATTTAGCTCTAACATATTTTTCCATGTAATATTTATGCAAAGAAGATAGCCAGGAATGTCAAATCCATATAACAAGACCAAAACATAATGATATACCAAAAGCAGTGGCGACGCCACAGTATAGCCAAGGGGATCATTCGACCCCCTTTGTCTCTTACATGTTAACATTTTACTACTTTGAAATTAGGAAAAATTATCTTTTAGCACTAAAATAATACTCCCTCCGTTCCTAAAAGATTGTCCTGTTGTACATTTTGCAATTATTAAGGAAGAGCTTCACCTTCTTGTACCTAAGTAGATTTGCACAAACATTCATGCCTAAGTTTAGAAATGGGACATACTTTTTGGGACAAGTCAAAATGGCAAATAGGACAATCTTTCAGGGACGGAGGGAGTAAGAAATTTTAAGTTTTGACCCTCTTCTCTGAAAGAAAAAATTACCCTAAACTTTAATTTCAATCCCCTTTCTAGTTAAATTTGTAAATTATTATGTAACATTTTACGTCTAAAATAATTCCAACCCCCCTTGGAACAAATTCTTGGCTTCGCCACTGAGGTCCAAAAGAAAGGACTATTGACAAGAATTCCATAGGCTTACATTACAAACAATAGATCATTGAAGTTGGTATATAGATGATTCGAGATTAACAAAGAACCTGAAAATTAATAAATACATAAAGAAAAGTAGTCGTTGCATATTCAAATCTAAGTAAGAAAAAACAAAAATTTCCTCCCTAAAAAAGATAAAAATTTCAGATTTATGCAGTGGATATCCAGATTCAAGTAGGGTGCGATGAATGTTTTGCAGAGAATTGAGAGATTAGTAACCAAAAATTGAAAAATTCGATCAACAGATCAATGAAGGAGAGATATATCAGCTGAGGATGAAATCATGGGAGGGAAATAGTAATAAAAATATGTAATTGAAGAACAGGAACTTACTAGAGAGGAAATTAGGGAGATTTGATCTGAGAACAAGAGGTTGGCAAAGATCTATTGAAATTGTAATGAGAAACTGTAGGCGTTAATCAGAGGAAAAACAAGAACGACAACAATTGCCGTCGTCCCTCTCAGGCCTCCGGTCCAATTCTTCCGCGCCCGCCAGCCAGACTGCTTAATCCCGCGGGTCATACTCTCATGATTTTTTTCTCAAAATACTCCATTTAAAAAAAAATTATTCCAAAATAATAACCCTTTCAAACTATTTAGTGAGTTTATAATTTTTTTTATTTAAACTCGCTAAACCATTTAGCGAGTTTAAATTTTAATATTAAAAAAAATAATAAACTAAATTTGAACTCGCTAATTGAATTACGAGTTATAAGTTTCTTCTGTGAGATGACCACAACCACATTACAAACTAATTCATTTTTCATCTCACTTTAAATTACAAAATAAAAATATAAAAATTATATTTTAATAGAGAAAACTAAAAGAAAATATTATTTTTTCCGTCTCGAATAAATACTTAAAAAAATGTACTACTGTAAAAAAATTATTTCCTTCATAAAAAAATGAAAATTACTTTCGATTCAAAATGAATAACCAAAAAAATAATACTACATTTTTTGTCCAAAAAATTGAACATTACTTCCTTCATCCCAAAAAATAATTCTTTTTTAAAATGTTCATTGAGACGAATGAAGCAATGTTCATTTTTTTTTATATAGAAAGTAGTATAATTTTGGGACGATAGTAATATTCATTTTTGAAATAAAGATTTTTTTTTAAAGAAGTAGAATTTCTTTATATGTAAAAAAATGAACATTTCTTCGTTCGTCTCAATGAACATTTTAAAAAATAATACTCCCTCCATCCCACTTCAATTGAGTCACGGCATCTTGCACGCTTTTTAAGAATTTTTTTTTTAAAATGAGTAAAGAATTGAAAGTGGGTAGAAGATTAGAGGAGAGAGAATGTAAAAGTTAAAAACATTTAATAGGAGAGAGAATGAGTGGGAGGAATAGTAAGTTAATGATTGATTTTTTTGTAAATGTGTTAAAATTATAAGGGTATAATGAATGATTTTTTTGTAAATATATAAACATTAGGGTATAAATATCTGAAACACTGTTCACTTCTTTCCATTTATGAAATGGCTCATTTGAAGTGGGACGTTCCAAAAAGGAAAGTGGCTCAATTGAAGTGGACGGAGGGAGTACTACTTTATTCGTCTCAAAAATTAATGTTCATTTTTTAGACGAGGACACTAACATTATAAGCATTATAAGCATTAACTTTTAGAAAAGAATAGTAATTCGTCTAAAAAAATATTACTTCCTTCGTCCCAATGAATATTTTAGAAAATAATACTATTTTATTTGTCACAAAAATTAATGTTATCTTAATTCCATATTTTGGGGTGAATACACTAACATTACAAACATTAATTTTAGAAGTGAATGAATGAAGTAGTATTGTTTTATAAAATATTCATTGGGATGAAAGGAATAATATTTTGGGATCAAAATGTAGTAGTATTTTTCGGTTATTCATTTTGAGTCGAAAATAATATTCATTTTTGATACGAAGGAAATAATTTTTTTACAGTAGTAAATTTTTTTAAGTATTCATTTGAGACGAAAAAAATAATATTTCCTTTTAGTTTTTTTTATTAAATCATAATTTTATATTTTTATTTTGTGATTTAAAGTGAGACGGAGAATGAAGTGTGGTTGTGGTCATAAAGAAAAGAAACTTATAAACTCGCTAAACTGTGTAGCGAGTTTCAAAATGGGTCATTTTGGTCAATAGTTTAGAAGGGTTATTATTTTTGGGATATATTTTTTTAAAATGGAATATTTTGAGAAAAAAATCGTCATACTCCGATCTGATTGTTTTAGATTCTTTTCATTTTTCATTTATAAAATGCCAAAATCATTGAAAAACGCCAAAAACTTGTAAAAAAACGCGTTTTTTCTAAACAATTGAAAAAACAGGTTTTTCAATCGTATATAAAAGTTCGCCTTATTCCTCACACACTTTCTCTCAATGGACGTAAACGGTGAACAGAGAGCTCGCTCTCTCTCTCTAATCGGCATCAATGGCGTCCTCACCTCACCAGCCCTTGCTTTCTAATGGATTCTCTCTACACCAATTCGCTCTCCCTAACCGCTTCTTCCTCACCGGAAACCTAACACAACCATCTCTTAATTGTCCCTCAATTCCTCACCGTTCTCTCTCCCTCTATTTCTTATCCCTGACCTCACGTTTTCCGGCGGCGGCGAAAGTAGCAGCAGCGACAATGGTGAGTTCCATTTCATACGGCGACCCAATTCCCCTTCAATTCCAATTTCTTCCTCGATTTTGACCTAGGATCATCCCACGGCTTGATTTTGTTGTAGTCAGCAAGTAACGAATCCCATTGACGGCGACACTGACTCAAACTCCGATTGACCTCCAAGGCGTGGCAATTTTCAACAATTATCTTCCATTTCTGGAAGGAGGAGAGTGTGGGTAGACCATCACGTTCGACCGCGCAGATTTCATTGACGAGAATAAGGGATTTTAATTTGAGTGCCAGTTTATTTTAATTTGAATGCCAGTTCATTTTAATTCGAGTGCCAGTTTATGTGTTTTGGATTGTCAGTACAACCCGTTGTGCAGAACAAATCAGATGGGAATTTGAGTGCCAGCCTACCTGATTTTGAATGCCAGTGTAGGTTATTTTGAAGTGCCAGTATATGTTTTTATGAGTGCCAGTGTTTGTGTTTTTTGAGAGCCATCGACAGCTTTATATATTTTTCAATGCCAGTTCATGTAATTTTGAATGCCAGTTTATGTAATTTTGAATGCCAGTTCATGTATTTTTGAATGCCAGTTCATGTAATTTTGAATGCCATGTATTTTTGAATGCATCTTGTAATTTTGAATGTCACCCATGTTTTTGAATGCCAGTTCATGTTTTTTAAATATCAAAGAAAAAATAATTATCGGTGTTTTTGAGGGCGATATATGCATTTTTGAGTGCCAGTAAATGTGTTTTCAAATGCCAGTCCATGTATTTTTGAATGCCAGTGCTTGTATTTTTGAGAGCCAGCAAAAATATTAGTGTAACAAAGTGTCAGTGTTAGTGTAACAGAGTGCCAGTGTGAAGAGTGCCAATTCATGTATATAAAAGTGCCCGTGTAAAAAGTGCCAGTTTCATGTTTATAAAATGCCAGTATGAAATCACTAGTCATTTGTAATATTAACACTGACATTTATCATGGTTGCCAGTAATTACAAAAATGTCACCGTTTATTTTGAACATGGTTGCCAGTAATTACAAAATTGCCACCGTTTATTTTGAACAGCGCTTTGAAAAACACGTTTTTTCTTATCTTAAGAAAAAACTAGTTTTTTATAAGACCAACTCTTGAAAAACCTACAATTAAGAAAAATGTGTTTTTAAATGGCACGGTATCATTTTTACTTCATCTATCCCAAAATCTGTTTTACAACAGTAACAACAATAATTTTATATTAATTTAATTATATTTATAAAAAATTTAAATTTATTATTAATACATTATTATAAATATTATTAATAACATTTCGTTAAAAAAAAAAAAAAGTTAAAAACTAATGACGGCACTCAAAAAACACTATCTTGGCACTAAAAAAAAAATAAGGTACTATGTAAACAACTTTGTATAACAAGTAGACTGAATATATGAAACATTTTCAAGGATGTGCAGAGCTTTTGTTGTCGGTTCTTTAGTACTTGTGTATGGCACAAAAAGTAACCTTCTCATATTTATACCTTTGACAATCAACAAGATTTACTGAACCAGTGTGAAATCTATGAATACAAGGATTAAAATGTTCAGATTTCTCTCATATAAACTTTTCGTCAACATATACGTATGTATGAAGATAATGATATAACATGTATTATATACAAAAGCATACAGGCAAGCCGGTCTCTGAGAATGTTTAACTCCCTCCGTTCCAAATGAATGTCCAAAAAAAATAATCAAATTTGCTCTTGATCAAGACCAAGAGCAAATTTGGACATTTTTTGGCCGTTCAATTTGAGATGGAGGGAGTAGCATTTATCAATCATCTGATCGTCGTATTTGCCAAAGCAGAACCCACTGATCGCAATTCCTGGATCCGCCACTATGGTCAAGCTAAAGACCGGAAGGGAGATATTTGTATAAGAAGGTCACTTAGTCAGAAAAAGGTTGTGACTCCATACACAAATGCACTAGTTTTTGTTGGTACTGTCCATAGTATTCACCAACAGCAATTACATCTTCGTTTTCTGGGTTAAGACCGGGCAATGTTAGGAGCTTATCTTTGGTAGAAGAATCCGATTCCTCTTCAAAATCTAAACTAGAGACAAAATCAGCATGAATTTCACGGCAAGCTAGTATGAACATGGCAGCTGTGTCTGGTTGCTGAGCCTCACGAAGTGCTGCCAATGCCTCTTGCAATGAACCAGCCGCCACATACATTATCAGAGCTCTGCATGTTGCATGGTTTAAGTTCCATGACATAAAGAAAGAACACACACACAAAAAAAAAACATACTACCTCTGTCCCAAAATGAATGTCCACAAAAAATTTCAAATTTGCTCTCAATCAAGAGCAAATTTGAAATTTTATTGGACATTCATTTTGGGACGGAGGGCGTAGTATCTTGCATAGAAGGGAGGTACAAGTATAAATGGTACCTCCAGATATTGTGTTCAGCATGAAGAATATGTGCTGCCCATCTTTGCAAAACCCTGCAGAATCACGCCAACCATGAGATGAGATGAGATCAAATTGACTTGGTGCAATTCATAGCCAGCCAGTATATAACATCACTCACAGAATTTCCACTGAAAATAGGAATATGTACTTCTATGCATAGCGTCACTTTTAGAAAAATCAAGAAAAATATGAAAACCGGCTTTTCTGTTCATATAAAAACTTCTATTTCTCCATCTGAACAAAAATTATGGTTTCGATTTCAGATAAGTTAGGCAACGATCCTCATGTTGAACGCTGGTGACAGGGCTATATATGAAACATTGCTTTTTCCGTAAATAACAAACTGATTAAACACTTATACTGATTTTAGGAAACCTCACGTACAGGACATTGATATTTTTTTATTTTTTTTATTTTGGCAAACCCCGGTGCGCCAAGCGCTCCCCGCCAAGCGGGGGTTGGGAGAGGGAACCATTTGCTAGAGCCTTCCCCTGACAATTGCCAAGAGGCTGTTCGCCAAGGTTCGAACCCGTGACCTTATGGTCACCAAAGGAGCAACTTAACATTGATATCTAGATAAAAAAAAAAATCTCCCAACGCAGATGCCCAATAATAGGTTCTTTCAGTTGAATTTCACATAGCCACGCAACAAATAAGTTTCTGATTCCGAATTTCAGCAGATATTAAACAGCGTATCAAAATTTAAAAAGTACATTGAATATGTTTTGATGTTAAAGAGAAGAATTGAACCTTGCATAATCAGATCCCTTCAAATGTGTTGCAGCTAAGGTGGCAGCATCTGTCCAGCACCCAGCATCTTGTAGCTGAGAAACAATCAGATATACAATCAGCTTCAGAAAATAGATGTCATTATGATCTGATATTGCACATTCATTGTACATTGATTACTAAAACAGAAAAGTAGGTATACTTTCTCGAGCACCAAAACAGTACACTAGATTATAAAAAGAGACAAAATTTGGGGAAATGAACAAACTAGAGATCTTCCTCTCTACTAAAAAAAAATAAAAAATACTCAAAGTAAGAGAACGCCACCTGAGAACAAGCTTCTTGATACCTCCCAACAGCACAGAGGAGATGAGTTCCAGACAATGACCTGTCTGTCCTCACCATATTGGCTGCAACCACCTAGATAGTCACAAAAGTAACCATATGAGTATTCAGACTGAAAGAACGCCGCCATTTCTAAAATGAAAAACAGTTGCTCCCTCCGTCCCAAAATGATCTTCCCACTTTTTTGGTCATTATTACAAATGTACTTTGAGCAATAAACTTAGGTTAATCTAATTATCCTAATGAAAATTTAAAACTTGTTATTGATACATCATTATAAATACTACCAATAACAAGTTTTAGATTTTTATTAGGATAATTAAATGGACCTAAATTTAGTGCTCAAAGTACCTTCATATTAACGGCAAAAATGTAGGAAAGTCATTTTGGGACAGAAGGAGTAATTTTAGACCTCCCAAAATACCTTAACTGCCAGTTCAAGGAGTTGCTTCGAGACTGCAGATGAAAGGGCTACAGCACGCAAAGCATTTGGATAGAAGTAAGAGCTCTCTGGGGGAGTCGAAAGCAGCAAACTAACAGCAGTTTCCAAGTTGCCAACTGATACAAGCCTGATCATCGAGCATATCATGTATGTTAGAAGAAATCACATTGCCACCATAATTTAATATGAATCTTCAGTTTTATATTTCATTAGACAAACAAATTATAAGCTAGAATACAAATGATCTCTCCATGTCTTCCTTTTATTTCAAAACACCTATTCTTTTATATTATAAATGTGTTGGTACCTTGGATACAAATGTACACGGAGAAAATTGACTATAACGCCCACACTGAACAATATACTCCATATATAGTAAAACTAGAACTAGAGAGAGAAAGTTGGTGAAGGTGAAAAATTCCCGCGTTTCAATGAAGTCATACACTCCCTTCGTTCCAGTAGAAAGATAGTCCCATTTCGACTTTGGTGTTTAACTTGATTGAACTTTGACCAATAATTATGAAAAAAAATCATGAATTTCTTAAAAAAGTTATCAATAGTACTTTTCATGATGCATCAATGACAATATTTAGACTATAACTATATCATGCCTAATGTTGAAAACGAGAACGCGGTTTTCATCAAACCTTTCACACATTCACATTGCTGGACTTATATGGGTAGCATTCATTTCACGGTAACTATAAACCAAAGCTGCGACCCATACAGACAGTACATACATGTTTGCGCAGACTGGATATCATATGGAGCAAATGACTCACTCGTGTACATGATTTTGAATAGCCTCTTCACCCTCCAGTTTTTCATGCCAAGGAATACGCTGACTAGCATTTTCCCATAATTCTTCTTGCTCAAAGGCCATCAACCTGAATGCACCACTACTCTGCAAAATAAGGTGAGCTCAGAATAGCAAAAATAAGGAAAATATAAATTAAATCGGTCTCTTGAATAAGTGTTTTAGATAGAAACATTATGGTGGGGTAACTGGGATGATGTTTCTGACATTAGGATGCAAACAATGTTTACTGATAAGGTCAAATTTGTGACAATAAAAACAAATTAAAAAAAATAAATTAAGTGGGAATACTGTTGTATTTTTGTATTCTGGTTAATGATTCAAGTTGCCCAGCATCTTTTCTTGTATAGCTTCGCAAAACATGTTTTGTTCGTCAAACCAAAAACGTAATCTATTGTCCATACGAAGACAATCTGTTACATACAACTACCCTTCTTATTAATCTTGTACTTGCTGCTTTTGGTCTTGCCCTACTTTAGCATTGACATTCATATGTGATCCTAAGTGGCTCGGTTATTATTGGTCTTATCAACCATCTTAAGTGATTTTCTCGGGATTATGACCTGATCTTGCTATTTAACTATCTAACAAATAATTTCTTCTGATTAGGATCTCTTCAGTTTTACAGCACACTTATGCTAGAGCCATTCCTTGAACTTCTTACCTCTCAAATTAGTTTAACTATTCAGATGATGATCTCAGTTGTCACGCATAAAAGGTGGAAGCCTACTTTTTATGTTGAACAAACTCTGATGACAAAATAACCAAAACCTCACCAATGCATTTCTTCTCCTGGAACCAGACACTGATTTTCCCTTGGATGATATCCTACTCAATATAGATGCATCATCAAGCTCTGTAATTACCACTGGCATCGGGGCTTTTTGTAGAGACTTATTAACCAACTTTTTCATCAAGTGCTTAAGTGCACGAGGAAACTGTAACCAAAAATGAGCCTCCAAAGATTCACCAAATATTGCAGCTGCAAAAGCAAATCTCGCAGTGGAACCTGTATTTACTATGCTTGCATATAGTTTCACCTTGCCATCATCAAGTAGGGAACCTTATGCGAGCATTGAAACATTTAAGAAAAGACGAGTCAACCAAATGCCTCAAGAAGATGGGGAAAAAAATACGAAAGAAACTGTAATATAGAAGAACACAATCGCACCTTCCTGTCGATAAGGTTCTAAGACCTTAAGAAGCAACTCTGGCACTACGGAGTCACCAACATGTGGTGAGTCAATCAAATAACTACGAAGATCTCCTGCTGATGACAAAGTTCGGGAAATTTTAGAATGTGCCCTATCCATAACTGTACTACAAGTGTCAAACCAGGAAGGTTTCACGCCAAATTGCAAGATTAAACGCAATGCCTGTATACGGAAGAAAGAAAATAGAGGGTTAACACAAAAAATATCACTAGCATTTTCCGAATCCGAATAGAACAATGGTAGGATGGGATCCATTATCTAGGACATGGTGTTCACCATATGCAAGCATTCTGCGTATGCTATTACGTTTAATGCTTTAACTGCTTATTGTAGGTAAAGGGGCACCAACAGTGGAAGGGTACTAGCTTATGACTTTGAACCTTCTCATTTAATTTATCTTATACATGTAACCTCACAAATATCTTAATCTGGAAGAAGTAGCAGAAAGACTCCTGATCAAGAAGAAAGATGAAATTAGCAGATTTGTGTTGAACAGACTGCTTGTTAAAATTAGAAGACTTGCATGAGTTTTCCTTATCTTATTCTTTTACATGAAGGATTCCTTAAGGTAAATAGAGCACTCGATCAAGATTAAAACCTTCTTTAATAAGATTTACCCCCTCTTAGTTGTTAACTAAATTAAATGTTTAAAGAGAAATGCATAATAGATCTTACCAGGGCATGCGGACTTGGAAGTAGTATAGGAGAACATAGAGGCATTGGTCGAAATCGCTCTTTCACATGTCCAGACCTGGGTCCATAACCATTTCTTTTATCACTTCTGCATGGAACGGTCAATAAAGTTAGTGAAGCACATAATATCTACTGGTCAATAATATCATCTCATCGAATCGAGTGGTAGAAATCAAGATAAAGAAAGTTGACATTTAAGCACTTTTTGTAGTTTATATATACATAAATAGCATTTCATGCTTTTTAATGTGATTGCATGACTCTCTTCAGCAAACCCATGTGAATTATGACACGTACATATTAACCTCAACAAGGCGAAAGCTACTATCAGCTCCAGCAATACATAGTACCAGTGGATCATTCTTATCAGTACGCAAAGGCAACCAATCAAGTTCCAGTACAAGGGTTCCAGGAAATTGAGGTTGTAGAAGAGAATTGGCTAAAGGATCCTGTGAATCCTGCAAATAAGAAATAGCTTGAAGTTCAGAATTAAAAAAGGCACCATCCTGGATTGCAATTGCAGTAGACAGAAGTACATAGACTCATATCTCCAGAATGCAAAATATAGCATCACTTATGCACAATTTTGGAAAATTTGCATTTTCCTGCTACTAGACAAATTTGCTAAAATTTTAAGCTTTAATGCGTCCGACAAGGAATACATACTCATGGTAAAGTAAAACAGGTAAGAAACTGATAAAAACAGGATAAGATTAAGAAACCGATGTGTAAGTTTTACTGCTTACAAGATCAAATACAGCAAAAGTATTGTCATAAAATAGTACAGCAACACGTCCACGGCTACGGTCACCAGGAACAACAGGTGAGAACTTGATTCTTCTAATTCCTTCCCTATGAGTGTTAAAAGAGGAAGACTGCCCAGTTGTGACATCCCACCAGCGTATGTTACCTGACCTGTCCCCCATGACCTGAAACATTAAGGAGTCATGTCTTCAACAGGGGGGCTTAGAAAGATGAGAACCAAGCTCAAACGGCCATATGAATGTGGCAAATTATGATGATGAGATAGGTACCACATGAGGCAGACGGTAGGCCATTGCTGTAACCAGTCCATCAGATGAGACAAATGAAGATGAAGGCCATTTTGGTCTGGATTGAAGCAATGAAGCAATAGAAGTTTCATCAACTGATACACATATAGCTTAAAGAAGTAATATAAGAAAACTTAATATAAAGTTTATTCATTTAAAGAGTTCATCACTTAAGGATGTAAAACACCCCCTCCCACCCCCGTCATGCACACACTTCAACCCAAGATAGTTAATATTCTGATTGTAGTAGATAAGCAAAGGGTGTGCGCAAATATACCAGCACTAAAACAAATAGTAAATACAAAACCGTGAAGCACTCTCTTCTTTCAAGGAGGGAAGATGTCAGTCTTATATTATTATTCAGATCCATTGGATTTGTAAAGAGTTGTCCTAGGAAATGCCAAGTTCACCCATTAGTACACCCAGCTACTTCATGTAGCTATCAAAAGTCTGGAAGAAATTTTTTTGGTCTTGATATTGTTCATTATGAATTTCATCCTGAAGGAAAAGTTCAACAACTTTTTATCTGTTCGTCCTTGCAGAAACTCATACCTGAAATCTCGGATCCTTCGCCCATGAACCTCGAAAACCCCAAGTGCGCCATTCACCAGCGCAAATGCAAAACTTTCAGAGAACTCCTCTTGAGATCCATCTGAACTGGCTGCCTCTGCATTGAAAGTTAAATTTTCTTTATGAATAATTTATCAGCAAGGAGGAAAACTTTAGAGGACTAGCTGATGCAAACAATAAATATACAATTTGGGAGAATTAAAGCTCACTGGAATCTGTAGAGGATCCATCTGTTGGGGACAATGTCTCAGGAGATGCTGCCACAGTAGTAGTTTGATCTAGGGAGTTTATCACTGGTTGCTTAGACGGCCCATTCTGAGTTGGTCGTGGCACAGTTGGTAGAGTCCATTCCAATACCGTGAATGGAAGAGCTAATGACCTTATCTGCGAAAAGAAAAATCATGTTAGCTTTACAAAAGAGGCTTTTGTATCATCAACAAAGAAATTGGCACTGCCAGTAGCACATATGGCACTTTATATTAAGGAGCAAGAACATTGTGACATGTTTCATAATATTATATAAACTGTGGAGTTTATTTGACCATGACATATAATGAACTATCAAGTACTATTTAGGATTTCTATAGACAAAGGAAATACAGTCAGTATGTTCTGCTAACTTGGGCAGAATATAGTAGTTGTACAGGGAAAAAATTAAATAATAATAAGGCAAAGAACATGCAAAGTCACATAATTAACAGCAAAAAACAAAAGTGACGCTTACTTCAATCGACTTGTGAACTAAGCCTGCTTATGTAATTATAATTGTGTAAAACCAATAAGATAAGCCGAAATAAGATATTTAGATATGTTGGTCCATCATAAATAAACAAATACATTTTACATATGTATTTGAAAATGAAAATGAAAAAAAAATCAATGATCTGAATTGTTCCAATTCATAGAGTAAAGAAGCTTTTAGGAATGCAACTCCATTGCTCTTTCTATGATAAATGTTCTACAACTGGAGATTTTATTTGTTTCACACAAAAATAATACAAGGCGCTTGGGATCTGTTATTAGTGTCATTCACTATCTTCATAAGCTCAATAAAATCTAGAAGCTCCATAGAGATACTTAACCCAGGACAACCAAGTGAAAATATTATTGGAACAAATATCATATACTCATAAAAATCATGAAAATGAAAGAACCGGTCAGTTTACCATAATTGGAGTCTTTGTCATTGCCCACACCTCCACAGGTGCATCGCGAAACAAGATCAAAACATACCTACAAAATTTTGAGATTCAAATGAAATATGTGATTACAGTTGCCACAAAGTGGCACCTACGAAGTAGTATAACCACTTGCTTACTATCTCACTTGCATAATAACACTCAGAATGGTAACTGTTAATGTCACAGCATGACGTCCATATGACCGTAACTAGAAACTTTTAGCCTATTCCTCATAAACCCCCATAGAAAAACTTCTTATCATATATCGAAAGAGTGTATCAATTCATAGCCAGATGTGATGCGGTGGAAAACAGGGCTTTCGAGTATTTGGAGACTTTTGAGCGTGCGCGTGGAAACGTGCGTAACTTTTGATTCCGGATGAACCACGGGACGCACAACATATCAAATCGAAGCTCTTTTCGAGCCGGACAAAAGTCATGGGGCATAGCTCCATGACACAAGTCATAAAGTCCGATTCTTGGTAGTCGTACGGGCTTCTGAACTTCTATCAGTTTTTGGGGTATTTTCGTAATTTTTACTTAATTAGGGTTATTTTCGTTTTAGGGTTTTGAGACATATAAATACTATGTTTTTAGGGTTTTGAAGGCAGTTTTTGCAGTTTGATATTGAATTTTACTCCCAAATTTCTGGAACTCTTTAGAGTCAACGAAAGTTGAAGGTCAAATACTGGTAATCGCGAGCGATTCAATGGTAATCGATTCTATCCTTAAGTCTTCCGCTACGTCAAGATGTCAATGCACCTTAACATGTGACTATGAACGGATACCTGTTGCTCTGATCACTTTACTCTTCATGGTCTCCCTTCAAGTAACTTTTTGTTTTACAATCCATTAGTTCAAGTTCTCATACATCTACATTTAAGATTTTAATATAAATCACAATTGAAAATATTTACTTTTCTATATTAATAAATTACCAAAAAAAAACAGAAAAAGCATCAAACATGCATCTCACTTATGAATTAGTGTCTGGTTAGTGTTACATACATAAGAATTTTTCTGCAGAGTATATCTGCTTCTTGACTCGTAGCAAATTAAGTTTGTCAAAAAGGAGCAGCATATGACAGAGACTTGCATAGTCTCTTTATCTACTATATATGATTCATACAAAGCTTTGCTTTTATTGGGCAGTTTAGTTTAAAAAGTGAAACAGCGTAACCTAAAGTATCACTTTAGGCAAAAGCAGAGTCATAGTTTCCAAGTTGCATCTGCCAAAACACAGTTTTCTGCGGTTCTAGAAAGCTGACTGCAGAATCGGTTTTGACCTGCACTAAAGCATAGCATGGGGAAAAATACCAGTCTGATTTCTCTTTAATTCTCTAATATAGATCGATATATTGAAACCAGGCTTTGTTGTTGTTGTTGCTCTCTAATATAGATCTATATGTTGCGAAACGAATACACAATTGATTCAAGTTTGATACGAACAGCAGAAGAGATTCAATCGTGTACAATTATCAGAAGTCCAGCAATATTTTGAATGTGCAGGGATAAAAGGTCATGAATGCCAAACAACTTTAGCTCAAGTGGCATCAAATATACCTTTCCATAGGGAAGGTCACGGGTTCAATCCCCAACAATGATAGATTTCACTCTCCAAGTGTCACTCTTGTAATAGATTGTATCATTACAACAACAACAAACCCTTAGTCCCAAAAAAAAAATTGGGGTCGGCTAACATGAAACATTGTATGGAATCATCGAAGACAGGTGAGAAAACAATGAAAAAGTAAAGAGATGGCAAAACACGATAGTTTTTTTTTAAAAAAAATAAAAGGACGAGTGAAAGCTATGAAGATATTTAGAAGAGAGAATCAGTGTGAAGAAAAAATCAAGAGAAACAAGAATACAAAACCCTTAGAAAGATAACAAAACGGAGATTAATAATATTGAAGCCAACCTTCCAGAAGACGAAGCCCTTAGAGCTCTAATGGGTGCACGCTCTGGCTTTTGTAGAACACGAAATGTTCGATTAAGGCCACTTCTAAGACAGGTCACAACAAGCCTATTAATATAGCCTCCAGACTTTTCATTTCCCTGATTTCACAAAAGTATATTGCATGTGATGGCATGTATAAGACTAGCATAGATAATCAAACAGAGAACTAAATATCGGCAAATAAAACAAACATAGAATGCATATACAGTATAATTTAAAACAAATTGAACATGATCGTTGTTCAAAGATATTTTAAGACCCAAATAATACATTTATACCTGGCTGTAAGAAAATGAAACAAGTCTGGTATTTCCAAGCCATCTTAATCCCCTGACAACAGTATTATGAACAGAGAAACTAGCAGCAACAGCGTTGGCAGAAATATCAATAATATCAATTGTACCGCTTTGGGTTCCCAAAGCAACCAGTGGAACGGCTACAGCAGGATAATTTCCCCCACCTTAACAAGAAATATCTCATAATCAGCTGATAAATTTAATATATTACCCCACCCCACCCCAAAAAAAAATGCCAGGGAAGAACTATCGAATTGGAAGGAAATAAATAGAAATACAAGGGGAAGAAAAACTCACGTGCCATGGTAGCTGTTAAAGAAGGAGAAGGCACAGCCAACATAGTTACTGTCGAAGAAAGAAGATGAAGCTGTCCAACTAGAGTGATCTGTGTCAAAGTTTAGTCCGGAATGAATGACCAGTTTATCAAGAATAACATGCTCAGATGGTTCGTCCTACTTCACGATTTTATAATGTATCGATAAGTGATGATTTACAGAAGAGCCATGCATATGAAGCCTAGGTCACGTGGCGTGCCAAGATTTGTTTTCAGAGGAGGTGGAAACATATTAGTGACTTAAACAGGAAACCTAATAAAACTGACTTTGTATTTTTAAATGATTGTGATTTTCATCAATCAAAATAAGAAGTGAAAGAGAAAAGATAATGTGGAGGCTTGAGGGAAAATTAACATTTCTATTTCCCATGAGTTCATGTTTTTGAATATTAGCTCATTTTTGCAGAAAATAATCAAAACCCAGTAAAGAATGAGTGCATCAAGCATGTCTTTTTAAACTATAAGGGAGCTATGTAGACTTATATAAACCACAGTGAATATGTACTACATATTGATACAGAAAGCTTCAAATTTTTCTTTCAAAAATTGTTCGTAGTTGATAAAGTCTGAGGTTCCACCTTAAAACCAATTGGTGTTAAGGGGAGTAGCCCAGGATCCTTATATGTTAGAGACAAGTCTTGTTTATTCCCGATGTAGGATAATGTTCTCTTACACGCCCCCTCACGTGTAGCCGGGCTTTGCCAAATGCTTACAACGTGGACTGGATGGTGGGTGATGCGGAGGGTTCATCGTGGGCCGATGGGCCTGCACGTGTAATGGACCAGCTCTGATACCATGATAAAGTCTGAGGTTCCACCTTAAAACCAATTGGTGTTAAGGGGAGTAGCCCAGGATCCTTATATGTTAGAGACAAGTCTTGTTTATTCCCGATGTAGGATAATGTTCTCTTACAGTAGTCTCAGTAGACGATCAACCTCCTGCTCCCCTTAGAAGGTCAGTCATACCCGTTTATGATATATATAGCCCTCCATTTAATACTCCTTCTGTCCATAAATGAATGTCCATTTTCAAGAAAAATTTGTCCCAAAATGAATGTCCTTTTTGGAAATAACTTTGTCCCTAAATGTTTTTTACCCAATTTTTTCACTAGTTACTTTATACTTGCAAAACTAAATTTGAAAAGTGGAAAACAAGAATATTTATGCATATTTGCCATTTAATTGTACAAAAAGTAAACATTTTCAAAATGTCCCCTAAATGAAATTTGGACATTAAGGACGGAGGGAGTACTTTAATTCCATAGAAAAATGTACGCTCAGATTCAACCAAGAATATAGAATCAAACTGATATCCACTCAATTCTCCAGTACCTTTGCATGGGATCAGGACTTCTTTAAAAACGAGACCACGGGTAAACAAAGACAAACATTTATATCTTCCCAATGCCCATTTCCTATTTCCTTTCTTTTTGGAGGGAATGGACACGCGGGGACATTAGAAAATAAGGAACAGAAAGAACCTGAATGATCTTAGTACAGTAATAGTTTTGCTAGTTCATGACTTAAAGATCCTAAAAGTGCAGTCTAGGAATTGATTGCAAAGAGAACTGAATACTGGTGAAGGAAATCTTTAAACACCAACCTTAAGCACCAACTCTTCCTCGGTCATAGTGGATTTTGATGGATGGCTGGTGTTAAAATTCACTTCAGCTGCTTGTTTAACTGTCCTCATTGCAGTGTCATTGGAAGAAGAGGCTAAAGTAATTTCACCAACTTCCCCAGCAATGCCTAAGTTGTCTTTATCCTTCTGTTTATCTCCTGATCCTTCAGCAGTAAGGAGCCAGCTCCATATTTTTCCATCATCAGAAATGGATAGCAAATGTGTCTTAGAAATGACATGAGACTCATCACGAAAATCAAAAGGATTGTCAAAATCCTCATCGAATGAAGATATTTGATTCACATCGCAACAATGCTTGCCGACATTTTGGAGGACGGAATCTGATTGGTTGATAACAACAGCAAGAATTGAGGGTGAGGGGACAGTTGTGCCAATTGAGGGCATCAATTCTTCCATGGAGCACATGATATGCACCTGTTCTCCCCTGCGATGATATGCAAATAAGTACACATCCCCTTAAGTACAGAAAAGAAAATAGCTACTCCCTCCGTCCCACTTCAATTGAGGCACTTTCCTTTTTGGGACGTCCCACTTCAAATGAGCCATTCCATAAATGGAAAGAAGTGAACAGTGTTTCGGACATTTATACCCTCATAATGTTTATATATTTACAAAAAAACCATTCATTATACCCTTATAATTTTAACATATTTACAAAAAAAACAATCATTAACTTACTATTGCTCCCACTCATTCTCTCTCCTATTAAATGTTTTTAACTTTTACATTCTATCTCCTCTAATCTTCTACCCACTTTCAATTCTTTACTCATTTTTAAAAAAATCTTAAAAAGCGTGCAAAGATGACATGGCTCAATTGAAGTGGGACTGAGGGAGTATATAAGAAGCTTTCTTAGTTGCATCGAGGATTAAACTAAGCTTTAGTTTACAAAAACTAAAAGCAATAGAGATCAAGACTCAAATACAAGTATAGCTTATCGGTATCACACCCGCAGGTTTTTTAGTTCAAAAGATCCATTAGATTTTCTATGTCAGCTGAACAGACTCAAAGAGATGAAAACATGATAACACCCATAATTTCAGACCACATACAACTCGTGTCCAAATATTAGCTCGGAACACTCAGAAACTTGGTTTCCTCCCTCCTTCCTATATTTAGTGTCCATTTCTGAAGAAAAGGACTCAAAATTAGAGTCCGTTTTGCTATTGAAGTTAAGAAATTCACTTGTGCTGCATATGATCTGCTAATGTGCTCATTACCATAGTGTGAACATTAAAGGAATGCATGTACATGTGCTATCAAAATGGTCCAAGAGTCAACGTCCTTAATTTAAGCAAAAAACTAGGACACTCAATTCAGGATGGAAGGAGTATTAGTTAAATAAAAATGTAAATTGCCAACACAAAATTTGTACATCTATGAATATAATAATGGATAATCTGCCAGAAAGGCACTAAGACCTACTTTCATACAAGCATTCACATGAGCACAATTACGATAGAGTAGAAATGGGTACCAAACCGATCCTAGCAGATGCCGATGCAAGGGGACACATCATTAATGGAACCACATGATTCTATCAAAACTTAAAGTACTCAAACATCATAAACGCTGCATGCGTAAATAGAACTAACATACATATTTGTGCTCGAATTTCCCTAATGTTCAACTGCAACCAACACAAACTTTCATTCTATTATCATGTAACAGCATCATATGAAAAGGCAGAAATGCATATTGAAGAACCAAGCTATAACCATAAAAATGAACCAATTACAGAATATTTTAGTAAATCTCATCAAAATAAAAGGAAAAAGCTTTAAGCAAATACAGGTTTAGGAAATTACTCTTTTCGGCGCCAGGTACTAAGCTTGCCATCAAGATGAGCACAGTAAAGCAATTCAAGACTAGGATCTGGCAACACGTCTAAAAACTTCCCGCACCCTCTAGGTAACCCTGCACTAGACAATGTTGTTTCATACTGCAAGTCAAACACAATCATTTCCCTCGGGAAAGTAATGAACAAAATGTGCTTCCAGTGTGGCGAAAATGCCAAATTTCCGAAGTAAGTCGGAAATATAGCCAATGCCGGGGCTGAATTTGGAGTTCCAGTCCCGGTGGTGGCTCCGGCGACATCTCTCTCGAGCCTCAACAATTCAGAAGCATCAGTAGGGATTTGAAGCTCTTTGAGCGCGACATCGCTTTCTGAATTGTCTCCTAGTAGTTTAACTGAGAGGAGGAAGCCTTTTAATCCTAGGGCACAGAAATGGCGGGAATCGAAGGGATCGCGCTTGATGCAGGAAAAGAATTCCGGCGAGGCATCGTATTTGAAGAAGCACTTGCCAGTAGAGATATTGTAAAGAGATAGGAGAGAAGGTCCGGAAAGAGCAGCGATGATCCAAGAGTCAGGTTGGGTTAGAATCCAACAGAGGTCTTGGATGCCGAGCTTGGGATCAGTCTGGAGAAACAAAGACGGCGATTTGACGCGGAGATCGAGGATACATATGCGTCCCTGTCGGTCGCCGGCGGCAAGGAGGAGGTGTGAGGAGGAAGAGGTAGGGTCGTGTGAGAGTAGGTCGCGGCTGAGAGGTTGGGGACACCACCGGACGGAGGTGACAAATGGAGATAGAGAGGAGGGGGAAGTGGATGAGTTGGAGGGAGGAGGGAGGGGGAGGACGGAGACAAGTTGCATGGAAGGGGAATCGAGAACGGCGACGCTGCTACCGGCGGCGTAAGCGAGTAGACCAGTGGGACTGAGGTCGGCGGATCCGCCGTTGTTCCGGGACGGTGGACCGGGTAACATACAGTCCCATGACTCATTTGGTGATCGTGGAATCGACATTGCAAATTGGCCGGCGATAGTTGAAGAGAAAAATCTAGTCGGAGGAGGAAGCAGCTGCAAATCTAGCCATGGTGTAATTTTCCGTTGATTGGGTCGGAGTTTGACAGTTACTTCTTACATGCTCCAATTTTTTTGCATTAGCCAGCACCTTGGTCACACACTCACACTAACAATATTTGTCCAATTGTTTAATGAATGTCTAAATTTTATTTTAGCCAAAAACTTGTAAAAAAAGCATTTTTTTATAAGCTTACGAAAAATTGGAGTAAAGTACCATTTAGGTCAGTAAACTTTTTTGGTTTTTACCTTTTAGTCAGTGTACTTATTTTTTTTACCTAAGAGTCCTTAAACTTGTTCATTTAGGATTAGTTGATCCTTCAGTCAGTCAACCGTTTGTTTTTCCGTTAGTCAAAGCTGAGTTGGCAAATTACTTGTTAATTTAACATGACGTGGTAATGACTAGGATAAATACCAATTCACAGCTTGGAACTACTTCAATCAGCGATCAATCCGGCCGCAAAGCGTCCCCAGTTCGTCCGCAAAGCGCCCCAACTTCCTTGCGCCCACTCCAGGGAGAATTCGACTGACCATAGAAGATTCATAGAGAAAACAAACCTTTGTTCAAGTACCAAGGTGGGAGTCGGATCATCAAGAAACCACAAAGAAAACAATCTCTAATGAAGCCGCCAATTAAAGTAATCGAAGCAATCAAGTCTCGCGTAGGAACGCATCTCGACATTCTTGATGAACAAGAAGCCGAAAGATACGAGACATTGATAAGTATCAAACAAACTAGACAAATAAAATGTTTACTAAACATGGCAATGGTTACCATTTTAGGACATGGAAATTGTCTTTTGAAGGCACATGAGCGGCTTGTCTTTTGAAGGCACATGAGCGGCTTGTTTCTTGAAGCTTGAGTCCACGAGGCTTTGTGCTCACAAGTTGTTCGATTAAATGTCCGGCGAGTTACGCACAACTAAATCAATGTCTACGGCCACCCTACCAAGTTTCAAAGCGATTACCCACGCGAACATCATCAACACCTATCCAAATTCGGTTCCCAGCGGCAATAGCCGCAATACCATCATTGAAATCATCAAATTCTTTGGTGCTCTATTGTCAAATGCACGAAGCTATTGGGAAAGTTCTTCATTCTTTTTGAATTATTACTTTTTTGTGTGGTTAATGGTAGCAATTTGGTTTAGCCCAAGTGTTATGATGTTGATTGTATAAAAATCATAAACAAAAATTTAATAAAAAGACATGCAATTGTTGAATTCAGTAAGTGCTAGTTTTACACAATTTGTAATGCAATCCCTGATGTTAAAAGAATGCAGGGGAAGGTTCAAATGTTAACAGGGCGGCCATTAGCTTTGTTATTATATGCCTTAGTTCAACCGTATGCAACATCATACGATACCAAACCTTCTAATCTTCACGAGGCTACACTTGCATAGATAAAGATGCATATAATTGGAAGAACAGATGAGAAACAACAATGGCGGGTTCGGTTGGTGAATGATTAATAACTATCCAAACCATCTCTTCAAATGTTAACAAAAACATCCATTTGCTACCAAACATCAAAAAGAGCATCATAATTGTTTACAAAAGCATGTCATAGTTGTTTGTCAATAGACTTTAACAAAATATAAATAAAAAAGGAACCAACAACCAACACAAGCATAAAATTTAATTCCTATTTCGCTTGTTTTTTAATTGTTGTTGTAGTGATTCAGCTGTGATAAAAGATCTTCCTCTCTTTGTGAAATTTGGTTCAAGAACACTTGTACTAGCCCCTGTTCTCACCTATAATGAGACAAAACAATACAACTTTAGGTCACCCATAAAGGTACATATCACATGGGTATGGGACTAAAGTAATAATATGTTTTATCATAGCTTACCCCACTTTCAGCATCCCTAAAATTTTGTCTTCCACTTGCAGATCCAGGTACAGTAGCTCCGAAATCTTTCTTCCTCCTAACCTGCATATGAAACAAGTACACATTTTGTTAATCAAGTAAAAGATTAGATCTATATTAAAGAACCTATATTTGTTGTTAATTACTTACAGATTGTTTGTCCCTTCTTGGAGCAGGAATATGAACTTGATCCTCTATTATGACCTTTCTGCTTACAAATACTGCAAGTCATTTGAACCCCCTTCCTTGATTTTTTGATTGTTTTGTATGGATCCACTTCAACAGGTTCTTCTGTAAGATCAGTTGGTTTCTTTCCTTTACCATCTTCTAAGGCATCCTTCCTTCTGTTCCACTTTGGTCTTCCTTTCACAACTCTTAGAGGCGGTGGCGACATTACTGGTTTATCTGAGTGAGGCCACATGTTCATACCATTCAATGGTTTCAACATATACTGATAAGACTTGATGCAAGTAAAGGCTGCTATTCACTAAAAACTGCACAATTGATGTAAATAAATATTCATTTATTTGCTAGATATCATGCAGTAATATCAACATGCAAAAGAACGAAAATAATACCTTACGGTGATCGACATAATGGTCCATCCCTCTCCATCTCCTATGCCAATATCATTTGCAAGTAGGTTAAGAAACCACCTCCATGTGTGTTGATCTTCTTTCTCTACAAGCGCCAGTGCTATAGGGAACATTTGGTTGTTGGCATCCCTCCCCATTGCCACAATCAACTCACCTTTAATCCAAGTCTTCAAAAAACAACCATCCACACCTATAAATTTCCTGCATCCCTCGACAAACCCCTTTTTAATTGCATCAAAACAGATGTAAAATCTTCTAAATTGTGGAGGCTCGACCCATTCATCCCCTGTCCCTTTCAAAACAATTGTACTCCCTGGATTTGATCTTGCTATTTCATACACATAATTCCAAAGCTTTGCATAATGCTCCTCCATTGAATGTTTAGCGCATTCAAAGCAAGCTTTTGTTTTGTAACACATTTTTAAATTAACCTCCTGTCCAAATTGTTCCTTCACCAAATTAGAATCTCAACCAACTTCATGAAAGGGGTGATTCTAATCCTATCACCTAATTTCTTTGCCAACCATTTGGAGTTCACGGTTTTAATCCTGGTTCTCATTGAACATTTATGGTTCTTCGATAGGATTTGATCTTAAAAGTGACATCACTCCCTTCATAACTAGCATATATACCCCATGGACAGTCTTGGCATTTTGCTTGAATCCTTTGTTTATCATTATTTATGAAGCAAATAGGATATCCCTTAGCTGCTGCATATGCTCTAATTTGATCCTTTAACTGTTCAGGGCTCTCAAAGATCATATCAACACAAAAATCAAATTGTTTGATATCTACATTAGGATTAAATTTCACTTCTTCAGCTGCTTTAACCCTGTCGGATTTCACCCAATCATCTTCATCACTGCTACTCTTAGCAACAAAATCAGAACCAGATTCATCGTTACCATCATCACTTTTCCACTGATTGAAATCACCTCCAATATCAAAGTCAAAGTACTTTGATTGATTAAACCCCATCACATTCCCCTCACCCACATCTTCTAAATTTTCACCATTCTCATTAACATTCTCTCTCTCAACATCATAATATTTTCTCATTGTCACATCAGCTAAACTCTTATTAGAGATATACTCTTCATCATCGGTCATATCATCTAAATCTCCCAAACTATCACCACTTTCATCTCCATGTGACTGACTAACAATGTTATCAATCAAATATTCATTATCAACCCACCATTTATCATTGTCATTGCCATCCAAGTTCTCTCCCTCAACATTATTACAATTTTCATTCTCATCATTTTGTGTCAAGTTTGGATAAGCCAAACTCAAGACCTCAGGTTCTCTCTCAGGTTCTCTCTCAAACGCATATCGATCATCATCATCATCCATACTGCAATAAAAACAAAACCCCATTAGTGCCACAAACAACAAGAGAGAGACAGTGGCAATGGGTATGATCAGAAGTGCCACAAACAAGAGAGAGACAGTGGCAATGGGTATAATCAAACTCAAACTGGACAGCAATAAATCAAAAAAAAAAAAAAACAAACAAACAAACACACATTAACAAGATTTTTTTATTGATATCAAGATTTTCAACATCACAAAAATCCCTAAACTCAAAACCTGTAGGGTTTTGTATATCCCTGCTTTGCTTTCAGTCCGAAAGTTAAAAAAATTAAAATGGTTCAAGATTTTTTTACTACAACTCCATTCCACATCACAAAAATCCCTAAACCCAAGAAAATTGCAGTAAAAATCAAATCTTTATCAAAACCCTTATTTCAATATTCACATAAGTGCGTAAAAATTAACATGGTGCAGGGTTTTTATTGATACGTACTTGTCAAAGAAGGGAAAGATGAGAGTAAAGTACCTTCTTCTAGGTCGCCCTTCGTCGCCCTTCGTCGCTTTGATTTGACGATATGATTTTCGTCCAGTGAGAGAGTTTGATTTGGCGATATGATTTGCCAACCTGCATGTAGTAGGAGTCTTTTCCCATTCTTAATCACGTGCATTCCGTGTGCCATTGTATTTCTCCACCTCAACAGCCACGTCATGTTAAATTGAGCCACTAATATCCAACTCAGCTTTGACTAACGGAAAACAAACGGTTGACTGACAGAAGGATCAACTAATCCTAAATGGGCAAGTTTAAGGACTATTAGGTAAAAAAAAAAAGTCCACTGACTAAAAGGTAAAAACTAAAAAAGTTTGGGGACCGAAAAGGTACTTAACTCCGAAAAAATGTGTTTTAAAATTACCGTAAAACTTTACCCGTCGTGCTCTCTCTCCTCTCTCTCTCTCTAAACGTTTTTCAGAGAGCTTCTTCTCTCTCTAGGAAATCAGGAAGCTGAATGTGGCGATTTAGAGAAGTGAATAGATCTTCAATGGATGGGGCAGACGATGCAGCCGTGGTGGCGGCGGCTTTCTGTTTCTCTTTGGCCTTGGGAGCGCCATTTAAGCCTTGTAACTGTAATCAATTTAAGCTTCCATGTCAAATATCAATCAACAATTACGAAATCAAAATTTCAATTTCAATTTCAATTTCAATTTTAAAAACTCAAATATTGTAAGAAAGGGGATTTGGAGCAGTAATCGATTTAAAAGTCCTGATTGAATAGAATAGATAGGAAACATAAGAGGAGAAAAATGTACCTGGCGAGCAATAACCGGCGACTTGAGGAAGAAGAAGAAGAAGAAGATGCAGCCGCAATTCAACGATGCATTCGAGTGCCAGTGCATTTTAATTCGAGTGCCAGTGCATGTGTTTTGGAATGCCAGTACAATCCGTCGTGCAGAACAAATCAGATGGAAATTTGAGTGCCAGTGTATGTGTTTTTGAGTGCCAGTGTATGTGTTTTTGAATGCCAGTTCATGTGTTTTTGAATGCAAGTGCTTGTGTTTTTGAGAGGCAGCAAAAATGTTAGCGTAACAAAGTGCCAGTGTTATTGTAACAGAGTGTCAGTGTGAAGAGTGCTAGTTCATGTATATAAAAGTGCCCGTGTAAAAAACGTCAGTGCCAGTTTAACAAAGTGCCAGTGCCAGTTTACACTGTCACTTTGTTAAACTGGTACTGACACTTTTTTCACTGGCACTTTGTTACACATGCACTGGCACTTTGTCACACTGGCACTTTGTTAAACTGGAACTGGCACAAACGGGAAAACACAAAACACGTTTTTTCTAAGTGCCAGAAAAAACGCGTTTTTATAAGACCAACTCTTTATTTTAATAGATATTTTGAAAATGTGCATTTTTATTTATTTTAATAACAAAGATATATAAATATATTATCTAAATTTTTAGTTTTACGATAATAAAATGAATAGCGAAAAAAAAATGATACAAATATGTTTAGAGACAATATTTTTTATAAAAAAACATTCATTTTTATACAATTTATTTTGCATCTGGATATTTATTTAGAAACAAATATAGTAATTTGATGAGTCATATTCCCTCTGCCCATAGCAATATGCACAAATTTAGAAAAAATAATAATATATATTTATATAATCAAAAGTATTATGAGTGAAAAAGTGATGGTGAGTATAAACATGTGATAGAATTTGTTAGAGTACCCACAATTAAATTTGTGAATATGACAAATGAAATAGGATAATAATAATAAAATGTAGAAGATAAAGTCTACATCGATCATCCCTAGATCCCATCCTAAAGGAGCAATGGCTAACATCAAACATAAAAGTCCACTCTACCAAATGTTATACGGTTGGGTTTGGTGTTATATAAGTTGTGAATTCCAAAATTAGCATATTAACAAGCAAAATTTGAAATTCCTGTGGCATATCTCGCGCCTCTTGGGGGCGATCGCGCCCTACGAAGCGGGCGGTCACGCGCCTAAGGGGGGCGGTCGCGTGGTAGGCCGGATCTAGGCTTTTAAGCGGCAACTTTGGATCAGGGTTGTAAAACCCTACAGAGTTTGTAGTAGGAATATAAATAGAGTCTACTCCCAACCATATTTGTAATTCACTAGCTCATCTGTTTTTTAGATTTAGAGTTTGCACAGACAGGAATTCTTGTCTAAGAATTTGTGCAATAGATTAAAGATTGCAATCTGTTAACTTTCAGAAGATAATAATATTCCCTCCCTCTGCCCTTGTACGTAGCCAAGTTAGTGAACCACGTATATCTGTGTGTTGTGTGATTGTTGCTTGTTTTCTATCTTCTACATATACTGTGTTTTAACAAACTGGTATCAGAGTCGGTCAGGTTAAAAAAGGTCTAGGGTTGTTCCGTTGCATAAGAAGATTGGATCAGGAATTGAATCACCGATCGACAAGTTTAATGGGAAGAATAGTTTTTCTCTTTGGCAAATTAAGATGAAAGCCTTATTGAGGGACAAAGGCTTGTGTGCTCCAGTGGCTGCTGCATTCAGGGATCATCTGGATTCAAAGAGCAAAGCAAAAGTCATTCCCACCGTTGTTGTCGCAGTTGGAACAGCAGAAGGTTCGGAGAAAGAGAAGAAGGTATCATAGAAGGAATAGGCATATCTGATCGCGATAGATGAGAGGGTCCACTCTAAAATCATAAGGTGTCTAGATGATGATGTTCTAGCGGATATAGCAGATACCGATTTCGGAGGTGCTTTGTGGCTGGTGTTGGAAGACATGTATTTGGCACGATCATTGACCAACAAGCTATATCTGAAGAAAGCTATATTCTCTCTGAATGCAGGAAGGTACGCCCATTAGGGATCACCTAGATAGATTTTCATATTTTTTACGTGAACTGCGTAATATAGATGATAAGGTTATTGATGAGGATGTTGCATTAATGTTTCTTTGTTCTTTGCCTTTATCATATGAGCACTATGTTGACTCTAGTATCAGTGGTAAGAAGACGGTGACTCTAGAGGAGGTGATATCCTCGCTAAAGACTAGAGAGTTATGTCATGAGGCAAGCGGTAATAGTGGTACAAATAATCAGATAGCAGGTTTGGTTGCGAAAGGCAGCAGGAGTTCTAGCAGTAAACAGAAGAAGAAGAAGTCCTATGGCAAGAAGGGCCTGAAACCTGATAATATTTGTAATTACTGCAAGGGGAAGGGACATTGGAAGACAAATTGTCCAGGAAGAAGCGAGGTGAGCCTCCAAATCGAAATGCAGCTAATGTTGCTGCGGTTGATACGAGCAGATCTGATGGGGATTATGCTCTAGTAATAGAAGAGTCTGCAAAATAGTCAGATGCGTGAATTCTTATTTTGGGGCTTCTTATAATATCAGTCCGAGTAGAGAGTGATTTACAACCTATGAGCATGTAGATGGTGGTAATATTCATATGGCCAACAGTGTTACTTGCAGGGTGGTTGGTATTGGCTCTATCAAGCTGCGGACTCATGATGGTAAGTTCTGCAATTTGAACGATGTGAGGCATGTTCCACAGATGACGAAAAAACTGATATATCTTATTCAGCTCGACAACAAAGGGTACAGTTTCAAAGGTAAAGGTGGGGCAGTTCATGTCTGTAAAGGTTCTGAAGTGATTCTGAGAGGCATTAAGCAGGGCTCCTTGTATTTCCTCCAAGGAAGGACATTTTCTGTGTCAGTATTGGTTGCATCATCTGAATAGGCCAAGGAGGATATGACCAAGTTGTGGCATATTAGGCTTGGACACATGAGCATTAGAGGGATACAGATATTGACTAATCATTTCTTCTGTGTGGCCATAAGGTCAAGGAACTTAAGTTCTGCGAGCATTGTGTACTTGGAAAGATAAAGCGAATCAAGTTTCCTAAGGGGTTTACAGAACGAAGGGTAGTCTGGATTACACTCACTCAGATTATTAGGGACCTTCACGTTAGGAATCATTGAGGGTTCACGGGTATTTCTTGTCTATGATTGATGACTACTCGAGGAAGACTTGGGTAATTATTATGAAGCACAAGAGTGAGGCTCTCACCAATTTCAGACAGTGAAAAATATTAATGGAGAATCAGATAAGGAATTAAGATCAAGCTACTCCGGACAGATAATGAGTTGGAGTTTTGTAGTGCTGAGTTCGATGAATGCTGTAAACAAGTGGGTATTTCTAGGCATCTCACTATTAGAGGTATACCACAATAAAATGGTGTAGCAAAACGCATGAATCAGACATTGTTGGCTAGAGCAAGGTGCATGATCTTTAATGCAGGGTTGCCTAAGCGGTTCTGGGAAGAAGCGATTAGTACATCATGTCACTTGATAAATTGCGAACCAAATACATGTATCAGTCTCAAGTTCCCAATGAGGTATGGTCAAGTAAACCCGTTGATTATTCTAATTTAATGGCTTTTGATTATACTACTTATTATCATGTGAATGATGGAAAGTTAGAGCTGAGGGCTAGAAAAGAAGTATTCATGGGTTACGGGGATGGTGTTAAAGGATACCGAATTTTGTCTCCATCAGAGGGTAGGGTAATAATAAGAAGGAATGTTATTTTTGATGAAAACTATGTACTTAAACCTATTATGAGATTTGTGGTTGTATCAGGTGTTGGTAGTATTGATAAACAGGTAGAGCTACAAGATACTTCAGAGTTGAGCAGTCCACAGTCAGATGTTCATCAGGATCTACCATTAGAAATAGAAGCACCAGAAAGTTAATCACCAGTTTCCGAGAAACATGGGTTAGCTCAAGAGAGGTCTAGACGGGCTAATTTCGGGAAGCCTCCAGTGAGGTATGGTTTTGAAGACATAGTGTCTTATGCACTCTAGGTTGCTGAGGAGGTGAAACGCGATTCTTTGGAGCCAACTACCTTCAAGGAAGCAGTTACATGTTCAGAGTCTGCCCAGTGGCATACATCTATGTGGGATGAGATGTAGTCATTTTACAAGAATTCGACATGGGAGTTAACCAAGAGGCCAGAGGGCAGAAAGATTGTGACTTGAAACTTGCAAGTGGGTCTTCAAGAAAAAAAGAAGGTATGTCACCATCAGAGGGGGGGTCAAGTATAAAGCTCGTGCAGTTGCAAGGGGTTTCACACAGCAGGAGAGCGTTGACTACAATGAGATTTTATCACCCGTGGTTAGACACACTTCTATAAGAGTGCTATTAGCAATGCTGGCACATCAGGATTTGGAGCTCGAGCAGCTAGATGTGAAAACAACTTTTCTACATGGAGAGTTGGAGGAGAAGATTTATATGACACAACCAGATGGGTTTTAGGTTCCGGGAAAAAAAGAATATGTGTGTAAGTTGAAAAAATCCATGTATGGGCTCAAGCTATCGCCTAGGCAGTGGTATAAACGGTTTGACTGTTATATGACAGAGATTGGTTACACAAGGAGCCAGTATGACTGTTGTGTGTATCACAATAAGTTGGTGGATGGTTCAATCATCTATTTGGTTTTTTATGTTGAATATATGTTGATAGTAGTTGTCAAAAAGTCAGATATTTAGAAGCTGAAGGGTATACTGTCTACAGAGTTCGAGATGAAGGATTTGGGTGCGGCAAAGAAAATTCTTGGTATAGAGATCTATATGGATAGAAGCCAACTAAAACTGTTCTTATCTCGAAAAGGTTACATCAAGAAAGTATTAGAGAAGTTTGGTATGTCTACAACAAAGCCTTTAGATTCTCCGAGTGCAGCGAATGCACGTCTCTCAGTTGCTTTTGCACCTAAGTCGGACGAGGAGAAATAGTATATGGATCGAGTACCTTATGCTAGTGTAGTTGGTAGTTTGATGTATGTTATGGTTTGCAATAGGCTGGATCTTGCTAATGTTGTTAGTAGATTCATGGGGAATCCTGGTAAGGGACTTTGGCAAGCAGTGAAGAGGATCTTCAGGTACCTTAAGGGTACATCAGATGTTAGGCTCATTTATGTAGGTGGTACAGAATGTGCAGTTGAGGGTTATTGTGATTCGGAGTACTCCGGGGATGTCGACACGAGAAGATATATGACCGGGTATGTCTTCACTCTTGGTGGGTTAGTTGTCAGTTGTAATGCTACTCTACAATCTACAGTGACATTGTCTACTACGGAGGCGGATTACATGGCATTGACAGAAGATGCTAAAGATGGAATATGACTAAAGGGTTTGATTAGCGACCTTGAGTTACATCAGGATCATGCTACAATATTTTGTAACAGTTTGAGTGCAATCTGTTTGGCCAAGGATCAAGTTAATAATGAGATCACCAAGCACATAGATGTGAGGTATCATTTTCTGAGAAGTGAGAAGCGAATCAAGGTAAAAAAGTGGATAATGCGAATAATCCTGATGACATGTTCACGAAGTCCGTTCCAACTAGCAAGTTCCAACATTCCTTGGACTTACTGAATGTTCAGCTATTAGATAGCATCTGAGGCAGAGAGGGAGTTCTGGTTATATCTGGAGGTTAGCTGTCAAGGTGTAGATTTGTTGGGTTTGGTGCCATCTAAGTTGGGGATGCCTAAATTAGGAGATTAAACGAGCAAAATTTGGAATTCCGGTGGCATCAAGCGGAGCGATCGCGCGAAGATAGAGGGCACAATCGCGCTGAGTTTCTGCCATGGCCGAGCGATTGCGCACCTCTTGGGGGTGATCGCCCCCTGTGAAGCGGGCGGTCGCGCGGTAGGCGGGATCTGGGCTTTTAAGCGGCAACTTTGGATTAGGGTTGTAAAACCCTGCAGGGTTTGGAGTAGGCATAAAAATATAGCCTACCCCCAACCATATTTGTAGTTCTTTAGCTCATCTGTTTTCTAGATCTAGGGTTTGCATAGACAGGAATTATTGGCTAAGAATTCGTGTACTAGATTAGATATTGTAATCTGTTGATTTTCAGAAGATAATAATATTCTCTCACTCTGTCCGTGAACGTAGCCAAGTTGCTGAACCACGTATACCTGTGTTTTGTATGATTGTTGCTTGTTTTCTATTTTCTAAATAGAGTATGTTCTAATATATACAAAGGAAATATTGTGTTCTTGTCGTTCCTAAGAGCATGTGCAATGGTGAGCGAATTTTTGCTCACCAAGTGAAAACTGGTGAGCGAAAATTCGCTCAACTGCTGCAATGGTGAGTGAATTTTCGTTCAGACCCCTGAGCGAAACTGTTTCGCTCAAAGTTTGAGCGAAACCGTGAGCGAAAATGTGTTCGAACCCAAAAATGGATTAAAAGTTTATTTTTTTAATTTTGATTTACCCCAAACAACGTTGTTTATGCAATATATGAAAAAAGTTCATAATTTTTTTTCGCCTATAAATAGAGCCTAATATTGTATAGGTTATTCACACCTCTTCTTCCCTACTTTTTCTCTTTAAGCTTAAGATAAAAAAAAACTTTTGAGTTTTTTATTATGGATAATTACGAAAACAATTTCGGATATAATTCTAATCAAGCTTGGCTCAAAGAAATGTTGGTTACTGATCCAAATTTCACAAGCAATTACCGTCAAAACAACTTTCAAAACTACTCCCAAAGCTCAAATCCTATCATTTCTCCCAAAACTCACCCGTGATTTTAATTATCCGCTAAACACTCAAACATCTTATGGCTCGATGCCATTCCAAAGCTTCACTCCTGAGTCACAGAACACTGAATTTGTTCCAGAGCCACAAGAAGAAGATGAAAGAGGCGAAGAAGAAGAGATTGTACCAGAAAGGCGAAAAGGAGCTCCAAAAAAGAAAAAGGAAACCATTGGCTGGAAATTCGCAGAAGATGAAGCTCTCGCTAGTGCTTACATGAATACAAGCACTGATGTAATAATAGGTACCAACCAAAAGTATGAGAAATTGTGGGGTACTGTAAAGGCAAGGTACGATACGGCGTAGCAACAAAAGCCATCATAAATTGGTAAAAGTACTTTATCTATGCTTCGAGCTCGATGGGGTAGGATGGCGAAATCAGTAAACTTGTTTGTTGCGATGTACGATGAAGTAACTAGATGAAAGGGGAGTGGATACAACGAACAAAACGTTCGATTTGAGGCTAAACAACTGTATGAAAATCATGAAAGCAAACCTTTTAAAGATGAGCATGTGTGGTTTATGCTGAAGAATTATCCAAAATGGGAGAAGCAGATTAAGTCTACTACCCACAGACTACCACATTGGGTAGTAGAAAGAAAAAGGCTGAGGCAACTCGTCTCATTCGTGTGGAGAGTGAAAATGACAGTGAAGGTAGTGACAAAAGGTTCAAGCTTAATGAGATGGGAGGTTACGTAACAACGGAAAGTGATGATGCAGACACCATTCAATTAAGAGAGCGACCATCGGGGAAAAAAACAGCAAAGGTAGCGGCATCAGCTGGAAAGAACGGGTATTCAAGTGTAGGGTCTTCAACTGCTGAAGTAGTAGAGGGTTTTACTACTCGACTCCATCTACTCTCTGACCAACACCCATCAGTTATTGAACTGGAACGAGAGAAATTGGAGCATTTGAAAAATAAATACTTTATGAAGAATATGTTGGCCAAATCAGCTTTATTTGGAAAGCTACTTGAAAAGGCGATATTGTCCCTAGAAGAGGAGGAGATGAAGGCACGTTTGATAAGCGAGTTGAAGGATTTTTAGTCGGTTTAAGTTTGCTTTCTTTAATTATCGTAGTGTGGTGTTTCTTAATTCAGTATTGTGTTTAAATTTATTGTATTGTTGTTTTTAAATTTCTGTATTGTGAAGTGGTTTGTTATGAATAAATGTGTGTTCTTTGTTACATATTGTGTTTTGTCAAATCAAATGAATGGCATTCGTAGTCTAGTTTTGTCAAATCAAATGAATGACATTTGTAGTCTAGTATACCAATAAATGGAAAAACTCTGAGCAAGTTCTCATGCGTAGTGTATGATTTGTCACATTCATCTTTAATTTTAACGCATCTCCATTATTTGTCAAGAGTTAGGAATCCAATAAATTATAGTTGTTAAAGTTGATTTGTCATATCCAACTTGATGTTTATTTATCAGTGTTCACTACAAGAAAAAAGGCTTTTTGTGACTGCTAAAAGCCGTCACATATGTACGAAAAGCAGTCACGAAAAGGTAACGCGACTGGGAAATCAATCGCCATGGCAGTCGCGTAAACCCTTGTCGCAATAGCTTAAAGCGACGGGATAAGCAGTCGCCTTAGAGACTTATTTTCCGTGACTGCTTTTTGCCGTCACGTAAAGGGTTTTTTAATTTTTTTTATTTAATTAATTAAATCACAAATGCAATCACGTTAGCTAGTATAAGGTGACTGGGTATGCAATCTCGTTAGCTTGTGTAAGGCGACTGAAAATGCAATCACCTTTGCTTTAGAAAAGGTGACTGAAAATGCAATCACCTTTGCTTAGAAAAGACGACTGAAAATGCAATCACCTTATCCTAGATGAAAATAGCCAACCATGTGATTGTTTTGCCATCACATTAGTTCTTAGATGTTTCATTACAATAATATAATTATTACTACATAACTAGTCTAACACCCGTGCGTTTAACGCACGGCCAAAAAACTTTGACAAATAGCAGAAATTAAATTAAAAGAGTTACTATATATATATAAGTTAATTTAGAATATATTTTTTTTAGGATTTAATGGCAAAAATGCATAATATTTTTGACTATCCACTATGTATTTTTGGCAGAAACTATCCACTTTCTAAACATCAGGAGCAGCTTGCACTACTCGGACGAAGTAATTCTTAGTACGTTGGGCTTCTTCGTAAGTCTGCCATATTATACATGTATAGATTTTTAGTACGTTGGACTCTTTTGTAAGTCTGCCATATATGTATAGAAAGGTATAGAAAGGCAAAACATTTGCAACGCGGTAATCAACAAATGTTTTTTCATTGTATTCTTAAACCGTGCCAAAATCTAAATGCATTCATTACAAAAGTCGAATGACAATAAAACACTAATTTGTATATACTTGAAAAAGAAAGAAAAAAAAACCTTTAGCTTGAATCAACTTAACAGTATTTCAAAGAAAGGATTGATCCTTAATATTTAGCTTGAGTCACAAAATGAATATTCATTTTTATCCTTGCTCAAAAACGAAAATGAAAATGAATTTTAGGACAGTTATAGAACTCCAATTTTTCACTTAAAAATACCAGCTACTACTTGCTCCATTACAAAGTTTTTTTCCTTTCCTTCTCCTTGTCAAATTTTCATTTTGATTTATTAGAAGGCACTTTTGGCTCAGGCATGGCGAGAATGGCCCCATGACCTCCATCTCCAGCACGAACTGTGATGATTACCTCATCAAAATATTTGTGAGGTTTTCTTATCAACGTATCAGGACTTGGGGAGGAAGCCTCCTTACCCCTGGCAAGTCTGCACTTCAATGGGTGGCACTGAAACGCTTCGTTGCCAAGAAAAACTGCTGCAGAGGAAGGGTGAGTGATGTATGTGAGATAATGTTGTTAATGTTTGAGAAATGATGCATACATATAAAAGATAAGTGAGTTCCTGTCTTGAAATATTAAATTTAAAGGCAGCATAGCTCATATTTTGAAAACAAATTGAAAATCAACAAAAATTGGAAATTGTTGGAGATACAACTCAAAAGTGTCATGACAGATCTGTGGGGCAAATCAGACACAACATAGATCTATCAGCAGAGCTAGGAAACAAATGTCATATCTGCCAACTTTTAAGACTCGAAAAACAAGAATACATGAGATATAGAAAAGAAAATGGCCCGTAGGTTCATCAAGAAATGCCATGAGATCTTAAAAATAACAGCTAAAGTTCAATTGTTCGAAATGGTTTAACTCAGAAACAGGTGCTGCTATGCTTCTAAAATTGATGCTAAAAGGCCATCCAATACGAAGTAACAATGTGGGGTTCAAAAATAGCTACTAAGGTCTCATGAAACAGCAATCCCTGTGCCGATCAAGAGCTACTCCAGCTTTCAATCTTCAAGTGAGGGCAAGCCCACACTTACTGATCCAGAGACCTCGAAAGATACTCCCCCAATCTCAAACAATAGTTCAATTTGACAAGTCAAACATTTTAAGATTGTGAAAAAAAACAGAAACAAATGGAGCCTCAAAATCAGGTCGGGTTACATACAATGCCGACCTCTGAGGGTTGATCAAGTATAAGTGCCAACTGGGGTAAGTGGGAAACCGCTATTGACCCTCTTGTGAAAAAAAAAAGAAGTATAAGTGCCCACACTTTTCCTTCACTTTTTTCATTTTCAGTTATAACTAATGATAGAAGGGTAGGCAATGATATTTCCCAAACCTCATGGGTGGGCACTGAATTTAATCCAAATCAGATATTGAGAGGAATAGAAGAACTCACCAGGCCTATGGCAAAGAGCTGAAGGAGAACAAAAACAACAGCAAGCCCCAAAACCCAAGTTGGAGCGAGTTGTGGTCCTTCATTAGGCATGAGACTCTTGAGAATGTTAGAGTTAGACTTGTTGCCAAACACCCAATATCCTGACACTGCAGCTGAGTAGAAGGTAATGAAAATTACAGAGTAACACATCACAAGCCCTTTCAACAATTTGTCGATATCATTGAATATAGAAAACCTCAGCAAATTAGTTTGCACACATTTAAAAAGGAAAGTATCAAAGATTAGACAATAATAGGGGGGGTCACTGAATGCATATAGCAAGTTCAAAGATTAGACAACAAATAGTAACTTTCTTCCGCTGAGATCTCCTTCTTATCACCACAGATATATGAACAGAAACTTGAATCAGAGTAAGGGACGCCAAGAGCTCTCTTTATATTGAATATCTATGAAGCGGACTGGTGAGCATCAGAAGCATTCTGATTCTAATGCAGTTATTAGTGATAGTTCTTGAGAAGTACCTCTTCTTTCGTGTTAAATTTACGAGATACAGATTCTTTTGCCAGTGAACAGATCTTTCCAGGCGCATTTGTGTTATTGCTGAATACATGTTTGAGGAATCTGTTTACTGCATATTGATCTACCCCATCGCTGACAAAAACAATAATGCAAAGTTTTACTATTTAATTCGCAGAAAAGAGAAATCTAAAGAAGTTGGGAGAAAATAACTACCTGTATATGACCATAAAATTTTCAAATTCGACTCTTGAATCTTGATCAAGAGCAAATTTAGTTATTTTTACGACATTCATTTAGGGCCAGAGGGAGTAAAACTTATCAAAAACTAACCGTGTGATTTCGAATGTACCGATCACCAATAACAATGGTGATATCGCCATCTGGGGTTGCAAAAGGGATTGGAATAACGGACCTGGGGTTGACAATAAAGCTACCTAAACCACCAGATGCTCGTTGAAAATTAGTTGAAGGAAAGTAAAAGTAGCTGCCAATTTGATCCTTGGCTTGAAATTCATAAGTTCAATTCCACTTTGGGGGAATTCGACAGTTTTTGCCTAGCACTCCATCTTGCCAAGAACTTCTCTTTGCTGAATACCAGCCCTAATTCATATAATAAACTTCAAATCATTTATTTATCCATTGAAATGAAAACGTCAAGATCCGGTGGGATGGTCGATCGGCCGGAGAGAGAGAGAGAGAGAGAGAGAGAGAGAGAGAGAGCGCGATTGAGAGAGAATGAAATTGGGGAAGTGGAAGAGGTACCGTCAAAATTTTGGGGAATAAATATTTTCAGTTGCAATATATGGGTATTTTTTTATTTATTAAAGGGGGTGTGTTTAGTAAATGATATTAGGGGAGAATGAATCTGATCTTTTTTTAGTCTAGGTGCTAGTTTGAGCGGGAAAAAAGTGGGTGTGCTGAAGTGCTTTGCACTTCAGCTTTTATATAGTTATAGATATTATGAATTAATATTGATAAATTCACAAACTTTTTCAAAACTTAATTGAAAACAAACTTTAAACCATTTAAAACTAAATATATTCCCTCAAAATAACATCCACCATCACATTTAACAAACTATTCATGTCTTACTAAACTTGTTCAAGAACCATTCTAGCTACCATATTATGTTCAAAAATCCATAATCTAAGGGTATATACTCCCTCTAGAGCACAAATCAAAAGAAAGATGACCAAACTTTTTGCTCCACTTCTCATTGGGCCTTCCAGGTAGCCTACCTTTTTTTACACCCCCGACAGCCTCTTCATATATTTTCAAGCCAGGATCATCGACTCCATTCACAGGATCTGCAGGCTCCAATCCATTTGCCTCACGTAATATGTTTGCATAAGTTTCCTATAAGAAAAATATGCAAAAATTTCTTATTAGCTAATACTTTTAAGCAGCAACAGACTCTTTTTAGCAACTGTTAAATATATAGCAGACGCCCATACATAAAACTCATTTCAACAATAATGAAATCCCATCAAGTATACTAGGGAGCTTAAGATAAGGTTAGTGACAGAAAGTAACTTAATTTGATCCCTCGGTTTTGCATCACTATCTCTCTCTCTCCCCTCGCAAACCCGAATAAAGAAAAACTATCAATTTTCAACATAAAACCTCATAACTCCTGAATGATCATCTAGATATTACAAAGATTACTCGCACTATTAGACAAAACAAGGAAATTATCAACCGGGTATCAGCAAGCCAACCAGAGGTTGGAAACATTCAACTCAAGTGTCAATAAATTACTGCCTAGCAAGTACAATTTCAATAGCCCTTGCGATCATTCTACTACAGTTTCCAAGACAGAGGAAAGGTTTCCAACCAGAGTGAAAAGGTAGACAAAGGAAAGGTTTCCAAGACAGTAACCAATAAAAACGAGAACCATTTTCTGCTCTTTGTTAACAGTCACCAAAACAAGAAGAAGAATGAGATGGAAAGATCCAATTTTACCATAACTTATTGACTCTTTTACATGCATTAACTTTGTCAAGAAAACGTAACTCACCTAATTATAGGCCTTCTCAGAATCTAAACAGGTAAAGCTTGCCTTCCCACTTCTTTCAATGATCTCCATAAAGTATAATTTAACATTATGTTATGAGATACCTGGAGTAATGCTACACTAACAGAAATACAAAATAAATAATCATTTTTGGTGCATTAAAGTGTTGTACCGTCCAACAGGCAATTCATCACCAATTGTTCAGTACAACACTTCAGTGTACAGAAAAATTATGTATTCTCTATTTTCTGGACATGTATCATTTTCCATCTGGCTAGTAGCATTACCTGTACAATAGCCCCCTCTTATACTCATCAGATAGCTCAAGGATAGACACTGAGAAGAGGGCTTCTGCATTTGAAAGGTTATCTTGAAATATTACCTTGCATGTTACAGACATGTCAGCATAGACACTGAGAAGAGGGCTTCTGCATTAATTAAAAAAAAGAGTAGAAAACTAATGATGATTAAATTTTCATTTGAAGAATGGCATTAAAAGCAAGTGTTTTATGTGAAATGAAGGGAACCTGCTGAAGAGTAGATGATCGTAAGTGTTTTTCAATTTTTTGTCGAACCTGAATTTAAGTTTACCATCAGTAAACAAAAAAGACTCAATTACTCGCTCTGTCCCTCGATAAGTGTCCATTTTCAGCTTCTTCTTTTTTCCCAGAAGATTAAGGAAGTTGGTTTGATGCACTTTCAGTTGTACGTTTACCCTTAGTGAGTACACTATTGCAAACACAAATTAGGACATCCAAGATTATAAGGTGACTTTAGTAACTTCACTAGAAAATGGAAAGTCACATAAAGACACAATGTCTTGGAATATAAACACTCATTTGGGACAGAGGGAATAGTTTTTCAAGTCAGAAAATGAAGGCTTGCAACTAACCAAATGTGAACATTTATAACAGGAACTCCGACTAGTTTGTCTAATTTCCTGAAGTATGGAATCTCTTTCCACTCTTCGGGTAAAAGAAGCTTCAGGATGTCAACTGGTTGGAACAAAATCAATCAGCCGAATTCAAAGAAACCAATCTCGTAAAAAATATGGGAAAAATATAGAAAAAAAATTAATCACAGTCTGTTTAATGAAATATACCTGGTGCAGCGGATGCGTAAGCATCACCTTCAATTACACTCCCATTAGTCAGTAAAAAGTTCCTTACAGTTATGAAAAACAAAAAGTTATTACACCAAAATAAGAAAGTTTACATAGTGTAGCTTCTAATAGTTTAAGCCAAATTTTTTAAAAAAGGCATCGAATTGGAGGTGAATTACCAAGAACTCTCCCCAAAGAAGATCCAATTTATCCTTCCACATGATCCATATTTGACGCAATTTTACCAATGCACAAACAAGTAAAGCACATTCCTTAAAAATGTTGAGAATTCAAATGCGACATTATTATGGGATGGCGGGAGTAAAGAAAAAAATGTGAACTAACCTTTTGAATTTGTTCTATTTCTGACAGATCCAACAATTGAGAGCAGACTGTCTCTTATTGATAGCTTGAAGATTTATGTCCCTCGAGATGAAAGATTCAGTGAGGTGAAGTTGGCTGATGTGGTCGCACAGGGGCTAAAGTTGATGGCACAGTCCGTCATCCCTGGTTTTGGGGCTCTACGTGACAAACTCTTTTGTATCTGCACTTGAGCATGTGCTAAGGCATAAGTTTGAGTCCATGTCCGATAGAAAATTTAACGAGTTTCAATCTTTTGACGAAGTACTTAAATTGTTTGAACAAGGAATCAAGCTACCAGGAAGCACTTTACTTGAAAGCGTCAGGCAGAAACTCCCCCTGGAAGTGCTTAAGGAACTGTTTAGGAGTGATGGTGAGGGACTTATGAAATTCCCAGTGCCACACGTGCTCAGAGGTACTACATAGGAGTTCATAAGTTATCCAAAAATATAATTCTCTATCACTTTATTAACATAATTTTTGTGTTCCACAGAGGACACGTCCGCATGGGAGACAGATGAGGAATTCGCAAGAGAAATGCTGGCTGGACTAAACCCTGTTGTAATCCGTCGTATCCAAGTAAATTCTATCCTCTTGTGAAATTAAAATTTAATCTTACTTAAAATTTCTCAGAGCAAGTAATCTTATCTTACCCTTCTTCTATCGCAATTTATAACATTCATGAATCATGCAGAAGTTTCCGCCAACAAGCAAGCTAGACCCAAGACTATATGGCAACCAAAACAAAGACAATAACCGAGGAGCACATAAAAGATCACTTGGATGGATTAGACGTAAACCAGGTAATGAAACACACCAAGTTCCTTCCGGTATATTCTAAATCAAATAATCTGAAACTAGGACGGATACTGCTAGCAATTTGTTAAAAATAATGGAAATTTTTGCTTCTGTTTTCAGGCAGTTGCGAACAACAGGCTAAACATAGTAGATTACCATGATGCATTGATGCCATACCTGAGGGGGATAAGCCAAACTTGCATGCGGACATACGCCACAAGGACAATCCTCTTCTTGCAAAAAGATGGAACATTGAAGCCATTAGCAATTGAATTGAGCCTCCCACATGAAGAGTCTGATCTAGGTGGAGCGATTAGTATAGTGTGCACACCAGCAGAAAACGGCACTTGAGGTACCATTTGGCAGCTGGCTAAAGCATATGTTGCAGTAAAGGACTCCGGCTATCATCAGCTCATCTGTCACTGGTAAAGTTAGACCTGTCGGATGAAAAAAAAATCTTTTAAATGAAAAAAAAGAACTAAATTTCTAGTTTGAGATGAGGCTTCTAACTAAGAAATTGATGGTTCTTGCAGGTTGCACACGCATGTAACAAATTTCTCGTCAATTTGGAGCACAGTCTGATTTACACAGCCTATCTGATACACAATAACTTGGAAGACTTGGTAATATGTCCATAATTGACGCAGCGGAAATCAACACAAAAGAAAAACCACATTGGAAATCCATGAAAATTAGGGGAAGAACACCAGGAATTAAACCCTAATTTTGGGTTAAAAATAAACCCCAAATCGAGAACTTAGCTAATCAACAAAAATACACCAACAAAATATACCAAAACAGTCGAAATTTGACTTTTCAAAATCAAATCAAACTATCTTAAATTCATATAAGACGCAAATCCACGTTAAAAACTCAAAATATGAGGGGAATTATACCTCTTTAACTGGCTCGGATCGGAGAGAGAGACGACGAGAGAGAGACGACCGGAGGGAGAGACGACCGGAGCGGAGAGAGGCTGAGCGGAGAGATGATCGGAGCGGAGAGAGGCTGCTGGAGCGAAGAGAGGCAGAGTAGTGCGGGGAGCAGAGGGAGAGAGCGGATAGAGAGAGAAAGCGGATATATATATATATAGAGAGAGAGAGAGGCGCTTGATTTTATTTTGATTGATTGATTTATTGATTGATTTATTTAGATTGATTTATTTAGGTATCTCAAATTATTTATTTCTTATTTTTTTTATATCATTTAAGGTATTATGTGATTGCATTGGCCGTCACCTTTTATTAAAATTATTTTTTTCATGTATTTATATTGATTAAATTATATAATTAATCAAACGTGATTGCAAAAGTCATCACAGTTTTAAAAAAGCGGTCACGTTTAATTTTTCATTTTCCCTCCTGTTTTCCTGTGTTGGCGCTTCGGACGAAAATATCAAACGTGATTGCACATGTGATTGTACTGCCATCTCGTTAAGGTAACGTGATTGCTTTTTATTTCCGTCTCCTTATCTGGTCTATGGTGACTGCTTTTTTTAGCCATCACAGAAAGCAGTCACAAAAGACTATTTTTCTTGTAGTGGTTTTATATAAAAAATGCAATTACAATAAAATATAATTTTAAAAAATAAATTATTTTGTAATGTGAACGAATAAAAAAACTAATTTATATCACTAATTTATAAATAAAATAATATTTTATTTATTAATTATAAAAATATTTTGAGCGAAAATTTTGCTCACCACTGCAGGATATTAGTTTTTGTGAGTGAAAATTCGCTCAAACACCAGTTTCGCTCACCATTGTGCATGCTCTAAAGGCAATGGTGGATGATTTTCTAGATGTGCTTGGTGTTTATCCTGGATGTGGATCAGATGGTTGGGATGATGTGCATAGTGTAAATCTATCGTTCAAAATTTATTCTCATAATTTATTATTATGAGGTTGATTAAAAAATGTGACATTTATTATAAGTATGAGAGGTATTTGATTATTTAAATTTACTTAAGCTTCTCTATTTGCTTCAATACACAATGGGGTATGAGTAGAATTCTCATTTCTGCGTAGTAACATCGTGGGTTGTTGGGCCTTCACGTAATGGACATGCTCTGATACCATTTTAAAGCCTGAGGTTTCACCTTAAAACCAATTGGTGTTAAGGAAAGTGGCCCAAGATCTTTATATATTATAGGTAAGGTTTGTCAATTCTCGATGTAGGATAATATCTCTAACAACAAGATGGAGGTTGAATGAGAAAGCCATGAAATGAAATTAGGCATGTTAAACAAGTGGGTTGAGTCAGGTTAAAGCGAATCGGGGGTTGAAGCGGGTAATGGGTTGAGACGAGTCCAACCCGGCACAACTCATTTAAAGTTGCGGGTCAAATGAGCCGGGTGTTTCAATTCCTCCTGTTGCAACGGGTTGAGATGGGTTGACGAGCAGACCCGCTTTAACCCACTAAATTTAACGGGTTAAAGCGGGTAACTCATTTCAATCTGAAATTATTAAAGAATTGGGTTTGATCGATTAATTAGTAATTTGGATTGAACGGATTGCCGGATAATACTGGGTAAAAATTGACAGCCCTAAATGAAATGTAACAAGAAACCATCACAAAGAAAGAAGAGAAAGATTCCTCCTCCCCTCTTTCCATGTCAATAGAGAAGATGGAAATCTGTCCTTCTTTCATATGTGTTTTGGTGAAAAAACAATGGATCAAAATCAAGATCAAATTGCAAGTTAAGGAAGGCACAATGGAGTAAAATCGGTGTGAATATAAAACAAGATTGACATGACAATGTAACGAGGAAAGCCCTTGAGACAAAGATCTCGCCGGCACAAAACCTCGGGAGGTGTTAATGAGCACCTACCTTCTCGAACAATAGTATTGATTATTGGGTTACAAGAGATGGTGGAGCTATGGCGGAGTACAAGAGTATTCGTGAACAGTGTGTGTGTGTGTGTTCCAGCCCATAGTTCCTTAAATAAAGAAAAAACGACTACTAGGATAACAAATGTAACAAACTATCCTTAATTCTCAGAATGTCTATCCTTGATCCTTGACTTGGTCTTCTAACCTTTGAAGAGAGTCCATGAAAGGCATATTCCCACGTTCTTGTTTTTTATCCTGTATAATAGATACAATTATTAATAAATAATTAAACTAATTTTACCTTAACTGCAGGGATTAAGTTGGTGACATGTTGAATATTCTCAAGACGTCGTCATCCTGAAATTTTACCCACAACAATTGTCCCCAAACTTGTCTTTTTATGGAAAATCAAAGGACAAGTTTCTACACGCTTCTACTAAGACGTGTGAGAGAGGTAGAGTCCTAGGCAATGAATGTGCGCTTTCTTCGAAGATAGTGGGAAGTTTAGGGTTTTTAACTGAACCCTTTCTTATTTCTTATCTCATTCTTCTTACGCCTTCTCCATCTTCATTCTTGCTCCTCGGCGGTGAAAAATCCGAGGTAATTTTTCTCACCCTTTTCTCTTTTCCATATTTCAATATGGGTAAACCTACGTGTTCCACATCAAAAAGAGACATCGCGCAAAAAAAAAACCCTCGAGCCCTGGCAAGGAGAGGGAATTTGCTTGCGTGGGTTTAATAGTCAATCCTGATGAAGAAGTATGCGTCTTTAATAATGTCCAAATTGATTCTTTGAAAAATCGTAATTGTTTTTCCGGATCTGCTCGTTTTTGTTCTTTTGATATCTTCGTTAAGGCTGATTTCTTCTCTCAAAACTGGATCTGCTTTTATGAACACCCCTTTGCTCTTGGTTTTTCTTTCCCCTTTCCACTGTTGGTTACTGAGTTCTTTCAAAAAAACTAAGCTGACTTTCGTACAAGTAATGCCCATGATTTGGCGGATTTTCGCTTGTGCTTTGAGAGAACAGAGAGTTTGGGTTAGATATAGGCTTGAGTGAGATAGCTTCGGTTTATGAACTTTAAACCTTTGGTTCTACACGGTATCTCCTGAAAACGAGGTCTGGGAAAAAACCTTTATTTGCCAAGGTGGCTATAAATGATAGAGGTTGGTGAGCAAGGTACTTTTTTGTAGAAAAGAGTTCCTTGGAGGAGGGTGACTGTTTATCAACAAGGTGGAACAGGGAAGGTATTTTTTCTCCAATTTCGAGTTTACAATCTTCCATCTTTAACTGAACCGTAATTTCTTCTCTATGTTGTTGCAGCTATCAAGTGGGCGGAGCTTTTTCCCCCTTCTGCTGATACTGAGGAGAAAGTGAAGAACTTGTTGGAGCTTTCTGAAGAGGAAAGCTCTTTCAAACCTTTGGAAGTAGGAACAGTTTCAGAAGAGTTTGAGGCGTTGCCATCTGCAGATATGTCAACTGGTAATTTTTTAATTTCTCTAAGATTTGTTGAAGCTTGATGGATCGCATGCTTATAATTTTGATTTTCTGTTGATAGTGTCGAAGTTAACTGCTGCATTTTCTCTCAAAGACCTGCAAAATTTTGTCGGGCAATCCCAGACTAGTAAACTGCCAAAGGGGCCTAAGAAGGAATCCGATGCACCGTCAGTTGGTGCTAGACTCAAGAAGAGGAAGAGTGATCCTAAGGAGGTTGTAGATATTGGCGCTTATGAAGAGATGGGTTTGGCTGACATCAAGAGAGAGATTATGACCATGACATCGATGGTAATTTTGGTTTTTTGTGAACATAGAATCTTTGGAGATTTTTAACTAATATCTCTTTACTGATGATTCAACTGTTCTCATAGGGTTTTGGAGCGGCTGAGACTAAGATGAACAGTTTGGAGGAAAAGAACAGAAAGTTGATACTAGAAATGTTGCAGTCGAAGAAGCAGTACAGAGAAGAGAAGGAAGGTTGGAAGAAGGAGAATGAAGAGCTGAAGAAGGAAAATGAAGGATTGGAGAGGGAAAATGAAGAACTGACAAAGAAGGTGAAGGAGCTGACCAATGAAGTCGAAAGTCTAATGAAAGGAATGTCTTCTATTCAAGATACTCAGGTGCAGGAACTTGAAGAGTTGAAAAATATTTCGATGGCCGCGGCTGCTAGGAGCTTGGTAGAGATAAATATCCAGATGATGGAGGAACTTCTGGAGGGTAAGCACGTTGAATGGAACGTCGAACAACAACAGGTGATCCTGAAGAATCTTACTAGAGAAACAACGGAAATTGGAGAGCTGTCATCTGGTCTGAAGAATGATGACGTGCAGGATGAAGGTACAACACCAGCGGCAGTAGCCACCCCATGAAGGTTTTAAGAATGTTTTTTCGATAAACTTTGGTTCTATGACGGGCTACGTCCCGGGAAGGTTATAAAAACAATTTACAGTTTTTGGGTTTGTAATGGTCCAAAAGGACTAGAAACAATTTGCTTTTTCAAGTGTTGGGTTGGTTCAATACTTTAGGTTTTTCCGTGGCTTTTGCTAGGGTAAGCAAGACAGTTTCTTAGCTTGGGTACTTTTGGAGGCTTTTTCTGGTAGGAGTAGTTTTTATGAAATGGTAATGGATGGTTGACATATTTGGAATGTTGTCACCTTGTGATGGATGTAGAAATCCTTCCTTACGCTTTGTTGACATGTTAATGTCAAAAACCTTTTGTTCTTAGATGACATGTATATGTCATTACCAAATTGCAAAAAATCTTTTGGTCACACACTTTGATTGAGTGGAAATGGGTAATTCGTATATATGAAACATACGAGCCCATCACACACCTCAATCAAGGTTGACATCGTGCGCTCCAGGCGAGGTGTATAAACCTTATTGAGACAAAATAAAGTAATTTCTTTAATCCTTTGAAGGGATTATGTACCTTTAACTGAGATGAGATGACCAGTCTCAAGCGGTTGTCTTCATAGGATGTTCGAGATAACGATCTCTTGCAAAATAATAACAAAGTAAGAGCATTCGACATCTACTATGATGTCACTTTTATTGATAAAAGAAAATAGAAAAAATACTAAACTTTCGTAGAAATATTTATTTGTTTAAAGGAAAGAAAGCGAGGAAATAATTGTTTTAATAACAAAAGCACATTCATACCTGACTTGTCAGCTTAAGATGTCACCTTCCTGGAATGATGTTGACATCTCAGAGCCTCATGATTTATTTGAATGCTTCACATTTTCTTGCAAAACAGAAACATATTAGGGTTGGGTGTTAGCTTAGCTAACACCCCTTCGATGCCTAAGTCAGTAAATGTTCAATCAATAAACAGAATTGAAAAACACTTTTATTGAAACAAAATAATGAAATTTGTACCTTAGCTTTATTTGTATTGGAATGACGTTACTGAAATGTACATAAAGTATGACTTGAGGTGGATGGCATTCCAGCTTCAGGGAACCCTTGCTCCATCTAAGGTTGATAACCAATACGATCCCTTTCCTGCCTCAGCATCTACCAACTTTGGTCCTTCTCACTTAGGGTCCAACTTCCCAGCATTGAGCTCTCTTGTATTCTGAAATACTTTATGTAGAATCAAATCACCTACTTGAAACTTCCTCATCCTAACATTCTTGTTGTAGGATTTAGCAATTCTCTGCCGATAAGTCGCCATTCTGACCTTGGCTAGATCCCTTAACTCATCAATGGTATCCAAATCATAAGTCAGGTTGGTGTCATTTTGCTCAGGTGTCAACAACCCATATCTAGCAGTAGGGATGACGACTTCTACAGGGATGACGGCTTCTGCACCAAAGACTAAGGAATACGGCATCTGTCCTGTTGCATTTTTTGGCGTCGTTCTATTTTCCCAGAGGACAAATGGAAGCTCTTCTGCCCATCTTCCCTTCTTCTGATTTAGTCTCTTCTTTAAGTTGTTGATGATAATTTTGTTACTTGATTCTGCCTGCCCATTAGCTTGAGCATGTACCGGTGATGATGTAACCATCTTGACTCCCCATCTGGTGAGAAATTCTTGCGTCTTCTTGCTGATAAATTGGGAACCATTATCACATATTATCTCGGATGGGATGCCAAATCTGCTGAAAATGTTCTTTTTAATGAAGGAAATGACTTCTTTGTCACGAACTTGAACATAGGCTTCAGCCTCAACCCACTTCGAGAAGTAATCTGTCATTGCAAGTAAGAAGACTCTCCCTCCAGGTGCTCTAGGTAATTTGACCATGATGTCCATTCCCCACATCATGAACGGGCAAGGGGAGATGATTGGATGAAGCGATTATGCGGGCTGATGCAGGATGTCGTTGTGCCTTTGGCAGGAATCACACTTCTTGTAGTAGTCGGCAGGATCATGGCACATTGTTAGCCAGTAATAACCCATTCTCAAAGCTTTCGTGTATAAAATTCTACCCCCAGAATGATTACCACACAATCCTTCATGCAACTCCTTAAGAACCTCCTTAGCTTTGTCAGTTTCTAAGCATGTTAGATATGGTCCTGCAAAAGACTTCTTAAACAACACATTATCTATTAATACAAATCTTGAAATTCTTACCCTGAATGCTTTAGCATTCTTTTCCTCGTCGGGAATGGTGCCATCTTGGAGATATTTAATTATTGGAGAAGTCCAAGATGTCTCCATCTGGCTTTCCGGGATGTCGTCATCTATGCTAAAGAGTTCTAATCTTTCCACAGTAGGGATGTTGACATGAATGATTGGTATGTTGGTCTGAGATAAGCTTTTGAAAGCTGATCCGAGATTGGCCAAGGCATCTGCTTGAGAGTTCTCCTCTCGGGGTATTTGTTCTAAGGAAAAGATTTAAAATTTGCTTGCCAAAATTTTCACAATGCCCAAATAAGCTGTCATCTTGGCATTTTTTTGCTGCATAGGAACTATTGAAATGATTAACTAACAATAATGAATCACTATATACCTGAATTGCTTTGATGTTCGGATCTAGAGCCACGGTTAGGCCCACGATTAAGGCCTCGTATTCTGCTTCATTATTTGTAGCTTTAAAATCACAACTAATGACTTGGGGTATGATGTCCCCTTGTGGCGACTTTAATTAGGACAACACCTAGCCCTGTGCCCCTCATGTTTGAGGCACCATCTGTATACAGAGTCCACTTGCGCGGGATGTCACCATCTTGGAGTTTTTGGACCTCTAGTTCTACTTCTGGTTGCATGCTTGGACTAAAGTCTGCCACAAAATCTGAAAATGCTTTTGATTTTATTGTTGTTCTAGGTTCATACCTGATGTCATAAGTGCTAAGTTGAACAGACCATTTTGCCATCCTTCCTGACATTTCTGGCTTTCTCATGACATTCTTGATCGGATAGTTAGTGTTTTGGCAAAAAACAGTCAACAATGAAGGAATTTGAAATGAAGCTAAAGAGGGTGCAATGGAATATAATTGGTGTAACAACAAAACTAGGATGGCTCGATTATGTAACGAGGAAAACCCTTGAGATAACTATCTCACCGGCACAAAATCTCGGGAGGTGATTATGAGCACCTACCTTCCCAAACAATTATATTATTATCACTGAGTTACAAAATATGAAGCTATGGCGGATTACAATGTATTTGTGAGCTGTGTGTGTGTAATGCGTGTGTCCCTGTGTCGTGTGTGATGTGTTCCATCCATGAGCTTATAAATAGAAAATAAAATAACTGAAGATAAAATCCTAACAAACTTTCTTAGAATTTCGGCATGTTATCTTCATCTTGACTTGGTCTTGCAAACCGTTGAAAGGAGTCCACGGAATATGTTTTTTCTCACGTTCTTTTACCCCTGTAATTTAAATATAACAGAAATAAATAATGAATTAATTATGTAAATAATTTTTACCTTGTCTACGGATGTGAAGATGACGACATGATAGTAACAACTCAAGATGTAGCAATCCTGAATTTACCCACAACAATTGTCCCCAAAAAAACTGTCTTTTAAATGAATTTAAAAGGTCAGTTTTTTCTACTTCCTTCTAAAAGCTCGGCGGTTAATTAAATTGGAAGAGATACGTGGCGGTTGAGGAGTTTAATTGCACTTAATTAGCGTAACTACCCCAAAGATCTAGGGTTTTTAACCGAGTTGCTTTTCACTTTCTTCTTCACTTTTTCCAATCGTTTTCATCCATCTTCTTCTTCACGGCGGTGATTCCCTCTTCAAGGTAAAATCTTTCCCTCTCTTTTTCTCCTTTTTGCTTTTTCAAAAAATGGTTAAATCGAAAAAGGGCAAAGCTGCGAAAAATCCTCTGAGTTCGAACGAGGATGGGGGTTTTTCGTGCGAAGAATTGTTGGCAAAATCAGATGAGGAAATCTGTGTTTTCAACAATGACTTGATTAAATCTATCAAAGATCGTCACTGCTTCCCGGATTCTACCATCTTTAGGCCCTTTGATGTTTTTCTTAGTTCTGACTTCGTTTCTCCGAAATGGGTTTGTTTCTATGAATACCCCTTCACTCTAGGCTTCTCTTATCCTTTCCCCGCACTGATAAATGAGTTTTTTAGAAAAACTAACCTTGCTTTTGTCCAACTGATGCCTATGGTTTAGAGGATCTTTTCTTGTGTTTTGCGAGTAAACCGTGAATTCGGTTTAGACATAGGTTTGAGGGAATTGGCTTTTGTATACGAACTTCAAACCTTTAATTCCACGAGATACCTCCTTAAGACTAGGTCTGGCATGAAACCTCTGTTTTTGAAAGTAACCGTGAATGATAGGGGTTGGAAATCGAAATACTTTTTTGTTGAGAAGGATTCCTTGGAGGAAGGAGATTTCTTGGCGACTGAATGAAATAGGGAAGGTATCTATCTTTCAAACTTCAATTTTCCCTTATTTCCCGCACTTACTTGTTGTAATTTTCCTTGTCCTGTTTTTGCAGCTATTGATTGGGCTAAGCTTTTCCCTCCATCTGCCGAAACAATTGGGAAAGTGAGGAGGTTGTTGGAGTTCTCAGAGGGGGAGAGATCTTTCCAGCCATTCAAAGCCATTGCAATCTCTGAGGACAAAGAGATACCACCATCTATCGAAATGTCTACTGATAAGACCTTTGAATCTTTGTAAAAAAAAAAATTTCTTGGTGTACCTGGATTTTGCTTTCTTATGTAAGCATGTCTTCTATTTTTTGGCAGTTTCAAAGTCTACTGCTGCTTTTTTCTTGAAGGATCTTCAAGACTTTGCTGGTCAAACTCAAGCAAGCAATCAGGTACTGGTGCCTAAGAGAGAGATGGAGGCACCATCTGTAGGAGCAAGGGTGAAGAAGAGAAAGAGTAGTTCGAAAGAGGTAATAAATGTGGATGAAACAGGCTTGGGGGATGTGGAAGAAGCGATGGCTAGGGCTGCAGTGGTAAGCTTTCTTGGAAAAACAGAATTTCAAAGGCAATAATGTATCTCAGAGTTTAGCTTAATTTTTGGCTTTTTGCAGGGTGTGGATGCAGCTAAGATAAGAATGAACAATCTTGAGGAAAGAAATAGGAAGTTGGTGCTGGAGGTTATACAGGTCAAGAAACAGAGAGAGGCTTCAGCTAAGAAGAATGAGGACCTACAGAAGGAGGTGGAAAGCTTAATGAAGGGAATGTCTTCCATCCAAGACACCCAACTGCAGGAGATTGAAGATGTTAAGAAGAACATGATGGCCTCTGCTGCTCGTAGCATGATTGAAATTAAAATTCAAATGATGGAGGAGTTCGATGCTGGGAAGCACAAAGAGTGGGATGTTGAACAACAACGTTCCCTCTTAAAGGCCTTGGATGCTAAGGAAGAAGAGGTAGGAGAAAGATCCTCAGCAGCTAAGGATGATAATATCTTTGAAGAAGGAGCAGCGACAACATCAGCGGCAGTAGCCACCCCGTGAAGGAAGGAAGTAAAATGTTTTTGTTAAAAAACTTTTGGTTTGAAAAACTTTGGTTTGAATTGGGCTGCGTCCCAAAGACAATGTTTTGGTTTGTAATCGGCCCATAAGGGTCAAGACAATTTATTTTTCAAGTGTTGGGTTGGTCCAACACTTTTATGCTTTCCGTAGGTAAAACTTTTGCTTGGGCTTTGGTAAAAAAAAAAAAAAAACTTTCCCCAAGTATTTTTGAAAAATGATTTTAGGAGGTTGATATGTTAACCTCTTTGTAGATGGTAACAACTTGCGAGTGGATGTAGAAATCCTTTGCAATTACTTAGATTGACATGTAAATGTCAATAACCGTTTGTTCTTAGATGACACGTATGTGTCATAACCAATTGTAAAAATCTTAGGGTCTAACTCATTGATTGAGTGGAGATGGATAATTCGTATATATTAAACATACGGGCCCACCACACACCTCAATCAAGGTTGACATCGTGCGCTCCAAGCGAGGTGTTTAAACCTAAATGCGGTGAAAGAAAGTAATTTCTTTAAACCTTTGAAGGGATTAAGTACCTTAAACGGAGGTGAGATGGCCAGTCTCAAAACGGTTGTTTTCACGAGGATTTGGAATGGGTTGGAGACTTCTGATTTAAGATGTCAAATTCTTGCAAAATAACAAGTTAATGAGAGATTTCGACATCTTTTTTGATGTCATATTTTATTTGATAAAAGAAAGTAAAAGAGTGCTAGAACTATAAAAATACTTTTTTAAACAAAAAGTAAGAAAAAGGTCATACCTGACTTAAGATGTTAAGTTCTTGGGAGGATACTAACATCTTAGTTAACCAATGAATTTTATTCAAATGCTTCTTGTTTCCTTGCAAATCAGAAACATGTTAGGGGTGGGCGTTAGCTTAGCTAACGCCCCTCCGATGCTTAAGTCAGTAATCATTCAACAAAAATAAAAAGTGAAGACAAATACTTTTATTTGAAAAGAAAATGGTAAGGATCGTACCTTGGTATTATATGCATGGTAAAGTAATCACAGAGACTTACATAAAGTAGGATTTGAGGTGAATGGTGTTCCAGCTTCTAGGAATCGTTGCTCCTTCAAGGGTTGACAGCCAGTAGGAGCCTTTGCCTGCTTCAGCATCTACTAGGTATGGCCCTTCCCATTTGGGAGCCATCTTTCCAGCATTAGGCTCTCTTGTATTCTGAAACACCTTTCGGAGGACAAGATCACCAACTTGAAATTTTCGTAATCTAACATTTTTGTTGTAGGATCTAGCAATCTTCTGTTGATATGCTGCTATTCTGATCTTGGCAAAGTCCCTTAGCTCGTCAATGGTGTCTAAATCATGACTCAGGTTGGCATCATTCTGCTCAGGTGTCAACATCTTGAATCTGGCAGTGGGGACGATGACTTCTGTCGGGATGACTGCTTCTGCTCCAAATACTAAGGAATAAGGGGTTTGGCCTGTCGCGTTCTTTGGTGTGGTTCTATCTGCCCAAAGGACAAACGGAAGCTCCTCTGCCCATCTTCCTTTCTTTTGATCTAGCCTCTTTTTTAGGTTATTGATGATTATTTTATTACTTGATTCTGCCTGGCCATTAGCTTGAGGATGCACAGGTGAGGATGTCACCATCTTAACTCCCCACCTAGCAAGAAAATCCTGCGTCTTCTTGCTTATGAACTGAGAGCCGTTGTCACATATTATTTCAGAGAGGATGCCAAATCTACTAAATATATTTTTCTTGATGAAGGATATGACTTCTTTATCACGAACTTGCACGTAGGATTCAACCTCAACCTACTTAGAGAAATAATCTGTCATTGCAAGCAAGAATACTTTCCCTCCAGGGGCTTTAGGTAATTTTCCTACTATATCCATTCCCCATCTCATAAATGGCCAAGGAGAGAGGATTGGATGAAGCAACTCTACGGGATGATGCAAGATATCGCTATGCCTCTGACAGGAATCACATTTCTTAGCAAAGATGGCAGCATCTTGACGCATCGTTGGCCAGTAATAACCCATTCTTAGAGCCTTTGTATATAAGCTTCTGCCCCCATAATGGTTACCACATGATCCTTCATGTAATTATCTTAGGACTTCATTGGCTTTGTAAGCTTCGAGACATCTCAAATATGGACCTGCAAATGATTTCTTAAACAACACATTATCTATTAATACGAATCTTGAAATCCTTACCCTGAATGCTCTAGCATTCTTTTCCTCATCAGGGATAGTGCCATCTTGAAGATATTTAATTATTGACGTCGTCCAAGATGTCTCCATTTGATTGTCTGGGATGTCATCTGTGCAGAAAAGTTCTAACCTTTCCACAGCAGGGATGTTGATATGTATGATTGGTATATTGGTCTGAGATAAGCTTTTGAAAGCTGATCCAAGATTGGCCAATGCATATGCTTGAGATTTTTCTTCTCGGGGTATTTGTTCAAAAGAGAAGATTTGAAATTTGCTTGCCAAAATTTTCACAATGCCCAAATAAGCTATCATCTTGACATTTTTTGCTGCATAGGAACCATTAAAATGATTTACAAGTAACAATGAATCACTATATACCTGTATTGCTTTAATGTTCATGTCTAGAGCCACGGTCAGGCCCACGATTAAGGCTTCGTACTCTGCTTCATTATTGGTGGCTTTAAAATCACAACTAATGGCCTGGGGTATGATGTCCCCTTATGGTGACTTTAGGACAACACCTAGTCCAGTGCCCCTCATATTAGAAGCACTATCCGTGAATAGAGTCCACTTCCTCAGGATGTCCCCATCTTGGAGTTGTTGGACTTCAAGCTCTACTTCTGGTTGCATGCTTGGACTAAAGTCTGCCACAAAGTCTGCAAGTGCTTGTGATTTTATTGTTGTTCTAGGCTCATACTTGATGTCATAAGTGCTTAGCTGAACGGACCATTTGGCCATCCTTCCTGACATTTCTGGTTTTCTCATTACACTTTTTATTGGATAGTTAGTACGAATGATAATGATATGAGTTTCAAAATAATGACTTAACTTAATTGAAGCAGTAATTAAAGCTAATATTAACTTTTCAAGGCGTGAATACCTGGTTTTCGCATCGAGCAATGTTTTACTTACATAGTATATTGGCTGCTGGACGCCATCTTGATCATGGACCAGGACGGCACTAACTGCGGTTTCAGAGACAGCTAGGTAAACACGCAATGGCTCACCTTCTTGAGGTTTTGAGAGTAGGGGAGGTGTTGACAGGTACAGCTTTAAATTTTGAAAGGCTTGTTCATGTTTCTCAGTCCATTCGAATCTGGAATTTTTCTTCAAGATGTCATAGAACGGTTTGCATCTGTCTGAGGATTTTGAGATGAATCGATTCAATGCTGCAACTTTCCCTGTCAATCTTTAAACATCTTGTTGACTAGCCTCTGGTATGTAGCACCTACATTTCTTAGTCCAAAAGGCATTGCAATATAACAATATATACATGTTGGGGTAATGAAGGCGGTGTCCTCTTGGTCGGATGGCTCCATCTGGATTTGATGGAATCCTGAAGATGCGTCCAAGAAAGTCAAAACTTCATGTCCAGAAGTAGCATCTACCAAAGTATCAATGTCTGGCAAGGGGAAAGGATCTTTGGGACAAGCTTTGTTTAAGTCTGTGAAGTCGACACAAACTCTCCATTTGCCGTTCTTCTTTTCTACCACCACCACATTTGCCAGCCATCTTGGATACTCGACTTCTCTAATCATCTTAGCTTTGAGCAATCTATCTACTTCTTCCTGGATAATTATGTTTCTTTCATGTGCTAACTTCCGTCTCTTTTGGTGGATTGGTCTGAAAGATGGATCGATGTTGAGTTTGTGGGTGATGACTTCTTTGCTGATGCCTGTCATATCTTCATGCTTCCAGGCGAAGCTTCTAATCCTGATTTTCAAGAGGTTGACAAGATCTTCCTCGATTTATGCTAGAACGTCTTGGCCAATCAGCACCTTGAGGTCCGGGTTTGAACTTTGAAGGGTCTAATGGTATCTCCTTTAGGTCATGCTCTTTCGCCTCCAGAACCTCACGAGCCTTTTTCTGTAATTGCTATGCCATCTTAGGAGTTGTTGACGCCTTCATGGAAGTCATATAACATTCTTTAGCTGACTGTTGATCACTGTAAACCTTGACAACTCCCCAAGGTGTCGGCATCTTGACACATTGGTGATAGGTGGATGGTACTGCCTTCATTCCGTGGATCCAAGGTCTTCCCAGAATCACATTGTAACATGTTGCACTATCAATCACGCAAAATATCTCCATGGAGTTGATACCTTCGACATAAACTGGAAGTGTAATTTCCCCCACTGTGCTTTTGGTTTCTCCACTGAAGCCCACGAGCACCGAGGTTCTTTTTACAATGCTGTCTTCAGGGATCTTCATTTCTTTCAATGCGTCCAACATGATGAGGTTCACAGAGCTGCCCCCATCTACCAGGATACGTCTGACCTTGCAGTTGGCTATCTGGAGTGCAATGACCAAGGCGTCATGATGTGGATCCATAACATTGTCCCTGTCACTTTCTTCGAAGGAGATGACATCTTGGGATGTGAGCTACGACATCTTGGAGGATCTCTCGGGCTTCACATCCTTAGCTTGCTTAGCGAATCTCTTAGCTGCAGAATAAGAAGTTCCACAAATATCAGAACCACCACTAATAACATTGACTACCTTTGTTACCGGTGGAGGAGACGGTGGTCTGGTTGCAACGGGCTCTTTGTTCTCCGTCTTGGTCTTGCGGTTCCCAAGGAGCTCTTTAAGATGTCCTTTAGACAACAGGTAACTAATCTCTCTCCTCAGGGCGATGCAATCTTCGGTAAGGTGTCCAAAATCTTCATGATAGGCACACCACTTGGACTTATCCTTCCAGCCGGATGACTTGTCAGTCTTTCGAGGCCACCTTGCTTTGTCTCCAAGATTGCTCATTGCACACAAGATACCTTAAACATCAACAGAAAAACAATAATCAGAAATTTTAGGAGATTCAAAATCGTCGTCATCTCCATCATCTTCCACATAATTGACATTGTTATGGTCATTTCTCTAGTAGGGTCTGGATCTGCTCTGTCTTTGATGAGACGACTCTATCTTCCTATCAGGATGGTCATATGATGAAGCCTTGTCAGGATTCTTGGATTTCTGCACCTTGTCCTCTTCCAGCCTGATAAATCTTAGAGCTCGATTTCGAATATCCTCCATCTTCTTGCATGGGTTCATCACCAAATCTTCGTAGTAAGGGGAATCTTTCTTCAAGCCCATTTTGAAAGCTTCTGCAGCTGTCGCCATGTACAGGTTGGGGATCTCCATAGCTTCTTTATTAAACCTGTTAACATAGTCCTTTAAGGCTTCGGTGGGCTGCTGGGTGATACGGTAAAGATCACTGGTGAGCTTCTCAAATTGCCGACTGCAAGAAAATTGATTATTGAACAGGTTGACAAGTTGAGCAAACGAGCCAATAGAACCAGAAGGTTGACGGATCAGCCACTTCAATGTCGGTCCTACCAACGTCGAACCGAATCCTCGACACAAACAAGCCTCACGAAACTAGAGCGGGGTGACACCTGGCACATTCATGATCATATCTCTCAATTCCTGAAGCTGATTTGCAATGTAGGTACCTGCAAAAGGGTTAGTAGCACGAGCAGTATTATCCAAAGCAGAACTAGTATTGAAATTAATGAAAGGATTAGCATTATCTGCAGAGGATGTTGGAACAGTGCTATTAGTGAAGATGGGTCCTTCTGGAAAAGTCATCCTGTAGTCACTGGTGGCTAAGGGTGTCGACATCGCCACATAAGTCGTTATGGGAGAAGATGCCAGGATCGGTGATGACGACATCCTTACAGATGATGCCATCGGAAGGAATTCATTGAAAGTTTGAGAGCTGTCCCCAGTGTTGAAATCAAGGGCTCTAGGACGGTAAGGAGAGACAGCATCCATTCTTTTGGAGAGCAACTCCTGGTCTCTTTGCACCTTTATCAAGCTTTCAGCTATCAAGGAGGTGCTATTCTGTTGGCGATCCAACTGATTCTTCATCTGAACGAGCATGCTCTTGATCCCAAGATCGGGAGATGGCGACATCTGCTTCTTGCCAGAGTTTACAGGCGGAGGAGGAGGCAATGTTTCTTGGCCTCCGGTTGTTGGCCTGTTAACGGTTTGAGGACTCACACTGCTAGGAATGGTTTAGCTGACGGCGGAAGTCATAGGTTGGGTAGACATGGTAAAAACGTAAGAATTTTGAACCAATCAAAAAACCAATGGCCCCTCGGTGGGCACCAAACTGTTTTGGCAAAAAACAGTCAACAATGAAGGAATTTGAAATGAAGCTAAAGAGGGTGCAATGGAATATAATTGGTGTAACAACAAAACTAGGATGGCTCGATCATGTAACGAGGAAAACCCTTGAGATAACTATCTTGTCGGCACAAAACCTCGGGAGGTGATTATGAGCACCTACCTTCCCAAACAATTGTATTATTATCACTGAGTTACAAAATATGAAGCTATGGCGGATTACAATGTATGTGAGTTGTGTGTGTGTAATGCGTGTGTCCCTGTGTTGTGTGTGATGTGTTCCAGCCATGAGCTTATAAATAGAAAAGAAAATAACTGAAGATAAAATCCTAACAAACTTTCCTATAATTTTGGCATGTTATCTTCATCTTGACTTGGTCTTGCAAACCGTTGAAAGGAGTCCACGGAATATGTTTTTTCCCACGTTCTTTTACCCCTGTAATTTAAATATAACAGAAATAAATAATGAATTAATTATGTAAATAATTTTAACCTTGTCTACGGATGTGAAGATGACGACATGCTGGTAACAACTCAAGATGTAGCAATCCTGAATTTACCCACAACAGTTAGTACGAATACAAATAATATGAGTTTCAAAATAATGTCTTAACTTGATTGAAGCGGTAATTAAAGCTAAAATTAATTTCTCAAGGTGTGAATACCTGGTTTCCGCATCAAGGAGTGTTTTACTTACATTATAAATCGGCTGTTGGATGCCATCCTTCTCTGAACCAAGACGACACTAACTGCAGCTTCTGATACTGCTAAGTAAGTGTATAATGACTCACATTCTTGAGGCTTTGAGAGTAGAGGAGGTGTTGTTTGGTACAACTTCAAATCTTGGAAAGCTTGCTCGTGCTGCTCTGTCCATTCAAATCGGCAGTTTTTCTTCAGGATGTCATAGAACGGCTTGCATCTGTCTGAGGATTTTAAAATGAATCGGTTCAGAGCTACCACTTTGCATGTCAACCTTTGAACACATTTAACGGACTTAGGCAACATCAGGTTGATGATAGCTCTTATTTGCTCTGGACTTGCTTCTATGCCTCTTTGCGTCACCATGTAGCCCAAGAACTTGCCGAACTTCATGCCAAAGTTGCACTTCGTTGGATTTAATTTCATATTGAATGTGTCTAGGATATTAAAGGCCTGAGTAAGATCTCGTACATGGTCTTCAGCTTTATTTGACTTTATCACCATATCATCGATGTACACTTCCATGGTGTCCCCAATCTGCTCTTTGAACATCATGTTGACCAGCCTCTGGTACGTAGCACCTGCATTTCTTAGTCCAAAAGGCATTGCAATATAACAGTATATACCTGTAGGGGTGATGAAGGCGGTGTCTTCTTGGTCAGATGGCTCCAACTGGATTTGCTAAAATCCTGAAGATGCGTCCATGAATGTTAAGATCTCATGCCCAGAAGTGGCATCAACCAGGGTGTCAATGTGCGGCAAAGGGAAGGTATCCTTGGGACAAGCCTTGTTCAGGTCCGTAAAATCAACACAAACTCTTCACTTGCCATTCTTTTTCTCGACCACCACTACATTTGCCAACCATCTTGGGTATTCAACCTCTCTGGTCATCTTGGCCTTGAGTAGCCGATCTACTTCTTCCTGAATGATTAAATTCCTTTCTTGTGCAAATTTCCTCCTCTTATGATAGACTGGCTTGAAGGAGGGGTCAATGTTGAGCTTATGGGTGATGACGTCTTTGCTTATACCTGTCATGTCTTCATTCTTCCAGGCGAAGCTCTTAACTCTGCTTTTCAAAAGGTTGACGAGGTCTTCTTCGATTTCTGTTGGAACATCTTGACCGATCAGCACTTTGAGGTCTGGATTAGAGGGATCTAAGTATATTTCTTTCACGTCATGATCCATCGCTTCCAGAACCTCACGTGCCTTCTTCTGTAATTGCTATGCCTTCTTCGGAGATGTCGATGCCTTCATAGATGTCATGTAGCATTCCTTAGCCGACTGATGATCACTGTAGACTTTAACAACTCCCAGAGTGTCGGCATCTTCACGCACTATTGATAGGTGGACGACACTGCTTTCATTCCGTGGATCCAGGGTCTACCCAAGATTACATTATAACACGTAACACTATCAATCATGCAAAATCTTTCCATGGAGTTGATGCCTTCAACATAAACTGGAAGCGTGATCTCTCCTAGTGTACTTTTGGTCTCCCCACTGAAACCCACAAGAACTGAGGTCCTCTTAACGATACTTTCTTCCGAAATCTTCATTTCTTTCACGACGTCCATCATAATGAGGTTCACTGAACTGCCTCCATCCACTAGAATACGTCTGACTCTGCAATTTGCTATCTGAAGTGCAATTACCAAGGCATCATGGTGGGGATCCATAACATTGTCTCTGTCACTCTCTTCGAAGGAGATGACATCTTGGGATGTGAGCTGCGACATCTTTGAATGTCTTTCGGGTTTTTCATCCTTTGCTTGCTTGGCAAATCTTTTAGCTGCAGAATAAGAAGTAACAGATGTCAGAACCACCACTAATAACATTAACTACCTTAGTTACTAACGGAGGAGATGGTGGTCTCGCTGGAACGGGCTCCTTGTTCTCCGTCTTGTTCTTCCGGTGGCCAAGAAGTTCTTTGAGATGTCCTTTCGATAGCAGGTAGCTTATCTCCTCCTTAAGGCGATGCAATCTTCAGTAAGATGTCTGAAATCCTCGTGGTAAGCACACCACTTGGATTTGTCTTTCCATCCAGACAGCTTGTCATTCTTCCGAGGCCACCTTGCCTTATCTCCAAGGTTGTGCATTGCATAAAGGATACCTGAAACATCAACAGAGAAACAATAGTCAGAAATCTTTGGGGATTCGAAATCATCATCATCTTCATCTTCCACATAATTGATCTTGCTGTGGTCATTTCTGTAATAAGGTCTGGATCTGTTCTGCCTCTGGTGAGATGTCTCCATCTTCTTGTCAGGATTGTCATACGTCGACGCCTTATCAGAAAGCTTGGTCTGCTGCATCTTATCTTCTTCTAGCCTGATGAATCTTAATGTTCGATTCCGGATGTCCTCCATTCTCTTGCATGGGTTCATCACCAAGTCTTCATAATACGGGGAATCTTTCTTCAAGCCCATTTTGAAGGCTTCAGCAACTGTCGCCATGTCCAAGTTGGGGATTTCTAGGACTTATTTGTTGAACCTGTTAACATAGTCCTTCAATGCTTCGGCGGGCTGCTGGGTGATGCGGTAGAGATCACTGATGAGCTTTTCGAACTGGTCGACTGCAAGAGAACTGATTGTTGAACATGTTGACAAGCTGAGCGAATGACCCAATGGAACCAGGCGGTTGACGGATCAACCACTTCAAAGCAGGTTCTACCAATGTCAAACCAAACCCTCTGCACAAGCAGGCCTCTCAGAACTGGAGTAGTATGCGAACAATCTCCATTTTTTCTTGATAATGGGCGACATGCTCCTCAGGATCTGAGCTTCCATCATATAGCTTCATGGCTGGCACGCTAAATCCTTTGGGGATGTCAACGTGCGCAATTGCTGGTACAAAGCGAGATTGACTGTAACATATTGGTGAGACTTGCTGAATAGGCGGTGTGATGCCTGGCACGTTCATGATCATGTCCCTTAACTCGCAATGTAAGTACCTGCAAAAGGGTTAGCAGTACGAGCAGTATTATCCAAAGTAAAATTGGTGTTGAGATTAACAAAGGGATTAGCGTTATATGCAGAGGATGTCATGATGGTGCTGTTGGTGAAGATTGGCCCCTCTGGAGAAGTCATCTCGAAGATGTTGGATGCGAATGGTGTCGACATCGTCATAGAAGTCGTCATCAGTGGAGAAGTCACCATGATCGGGGAGGATGACGCCCTTCCATGAGTTGTTGAGGCTATTGGAAGAAATTCATTGAAGGTCTGAGAGCTGCCCCCAATATCGAAATCCAGGATTCTAGGACGTACAGGGGAGACGGCATCCACTCTTTTGGTAAGTAACTCTTGCTCTCTTTGCATCTTTACAAGGGTTTCAGTTATCAAGGAGGTATTATTCTGTTGGCGATCCAGCTGATTCTTCATCTGAATGAGCATACTCTTGATATCAGAGTCAGGTGTTGGAGGTGACTGCTTCTTGCCAGTTCCCACAGGTGGCGGTGGCAACAATGATTCATGGCCTCCAGTTGTCGACTTGCTGATGTTGAGACCCCTGGTGGAGACGTTCATGCTACTAGTGGTAACAACGGTTTTGCCGGCGGCGGAGGTCATAGATTGGGTAGACATGATGGATATATGAGGATTTTAAACCGATTAAAAAACCAAAGGCCCCACAGTGGGCGCCAAATTATTTTGGTGAATAAACAATGGATCAAAATCAAGATCAAATTGCAAGTTAAGGAAGGCACAATGGAGTAAAATCGGTGTGAATGTGAAACAAGATTGACACGGCAATGTAACGAGGAAAGTTCTTGAGACAAAGATCTCGCCGGCACAAAACCTCGGGAGGTGTTAATGAACACCTACCTTCTCGAACAATAGTATTGATTATTGGGTTACAAGAGTATTCGTGAACAGGGTGTGTGCGTGTTCCAGCCCATAGTTCCTTAAATAAAGAAAAAAACGACTACTAGGATAACAAATGTAACAAACTATCCTTAATTCTCGGATTGTCTATCCTTGATCCTTGACTTGATCTTCTAACCGTTGAAGAGAGTCCATGAAAGGCATATTCCCACGTTCTTGTTTTTTACCCTGTATAATAGATACAATTATTAATAAATAATTAAAGTAATTTTACCTTAACTGCAAGGATTAAGTTGGCGACATGCTGAATATTCTCAAGACGTCGTCATTCTGAAATTTTACCCACAACAATATGCATGACCATCACACCTTTTATCTTACACACTACTACTTAATTATAATGACATAAAGTTTGGACAAAATTTTTCAATTTTATTGTTTGTTTATGAGTTGTAAAAATTTAATGGATAAATTGTGATACTAAGGCCTCGTTTGTTTCACCGTAAAATATTTTTCGAAAAATATTTTTCATAAAATAACTCGTTTTCCGTTGTTTGGTTGTTTTTCGGAAAATATTTTCCGTAAAATAACTCGTTTTTCGGTGTTTGGTTGTTTTCCGAAAAATGAAAAAAACGTTTTCCGAAAAACATTTTACGTCCTTCCTAAGTAAAATGACTTACTGACCTTGTCCTAAGTAAAATATTTTCCAGAAAATGGTGCCCTTCATGTACAACTCATATTTCACAAGGTACAACATTCTACTTCCTCATTCTAATAATAATAATAATAATAATAATAATAATAATAATAATAATAATAATAATAATATAAAATAATAATAATAATAATAATAATAATAATAATAATAAAATAATAATAATAATAATAATTAAAAAAATTAAAACAATTAAATAAATAAATAATAATAATAAAATATTAATAAAAAATAATAATAATAAAAAAAATAATAATAATAAAAAAAAAATAATAAAATAATAAATAAAATAATAATAATAATAATAAAATAATAATAAAATAATAATAATAAAATAATAATAATAATAAATAATAATAATAATAATAATAATAATAAAATTATTATTAATAATAAAATAATAATAATAATAATAAATTATTATTAATAATAATAATAAAATAATAATAATAAATTAATAATAATAATAATAAATTATTATTAAGTAAAACATTTTCCTAAGTAAAAAATTTTCCTAAGTAAAACATTTTACGCCGTAAAACATTTTACGCCCTTCCTAAATAAAACATTTTACAGGAAAACATTTTTCGAAAAACGTTTTCTAAAAAATATTTTACGTCAAAACAAACGGAGCCTAATTGATCTTTTACCGTTGGGAGTCATATAGTATAGTGCAATTGTGGACACTAGTGACCACACCAAGAAACATTAAATCTAGAGTTGCGAGGTATTTGGATTTATTCAGTCAAGTCAATTGTATGAATGATTCAAATTTAGGACATTAAATCAATTTTTATAATTGAAATTGTCTTTTAACTCCCGGTTTCCTATCAATCGAGATATTTTATTTATCAGAGATTAAATATAAGTCGTTGATTCATTGGAAAGAGGTCGTGAATTCAGCTAAGGGTTTCAATCAGACATGAAATCGCTCCAGCAGCCTTTTGCTCCAGCGCTCTAGTGGTAAATTTCGGATAATAAATACTATAATTTTTTTACTATATATGGTAAAACATACGTTACTAAATGTAAAACTAAAATATTTTTCGCACTACGTAGTAAAGTTTTACATACATTATTACTAGATATTTTACATTACATTTTACCACAAAATGTTTTAACATTTTTTCAAAATGTTTTATACTCCCCCGTCCTATTACAAGTTTTACGGTTTGACTTTTCTTGTCAATTGAGTCAATATTTGACCATAATTTTATAAATATATAGATATGTCTATTTAATTATAAAAATTGTTGTTGATAGTATTTATAATGATAAAAAAATATTTTAAAATACATAGAAATACCTAGATATTCATAATATTATGGTAAAAAATTGACTATATTGAAAAAAAATTAAACTATGAAGCTTGTAACGGGACGGAGAGAGTATTTCTAAAGTAGAATTTTTACATCATGTTCGAATTTCACGGTGCAACAATCGAGTAAAGAGCTGCTCGAGCGGGGATTCGTGGACGGTTCGCACATAAATTATGCGAGCTCACGATCTCGGCCCTTCCTTCACATCTTGACGATCGTTATTTTCGCTTTTCATTAATAATATTTTAGTCATTTTTCTCTACTCATTATTTCTCACTAATAGATTCGGATATCGTCGTATCTCGAACCCTTAACTCGTGAACGATTCAACTGCATGCCCCAAATCCCTCAAGCGGTTACAAATTCGGTCCCAACCCAATCCCATCACTCCCTGTCCTTCTCCTTCCCTAGGGATAGCAACGGGGTGGGTTCGGAACAAGTTTTTCATTTTTTCAAACCCGCCCCTATAGTGATCTACCATAACCCGAATCCGCCTCGCCCCATTTAACCCGTTACCCGAGCCCGCCCCGTTTAACCCGCTCCGATAATTATTTAAGTATTTTCTATAAAAACACCCATAATTCAAGGACCCCTCTAGTAATTTTCTATATATTCGGGGTATTTAAGTAATTTCCTATAAGGCTATAAGGGCATTTAAGTAATTTCCTATATATTCGGGCGGGTCCGGGGCGGGGCGGGGTAAACTCGAACCTTCCAAAAACCTGACGAATTTTCAAATTTGCATCTCAAACTCGGCCCATTAGGAACGAGACTTTTCGGGTTCGGGCTTTTTTTCCCTCCCTACTCTTCCCTATCCCCACCTACTTAATAGGGGGCCCACTTGAGCTTTCCAAACAAAAGTTCATTTGCTAGCTTGTCCCCTTCTTCCAAGTCTGGTTTTTTGTGAGGATGGGGTTTCTGCATTTAGGAAGGGGAGAGGCCAACATCACACACAATTCCAAACGCACCCCAACACACACACACACACTGTGCTAATTCTTTCTCACTGATTATTAGGGTCTCTATGTAGTCTCATGGCATTGGGTGTCTGTGACTCTGCCCAATCCTTCAAATCAATACCCATGTAAAAAAAATTCTTCTCTTTCCTGTCTTGCAAATCAGATCTTGTTTCCTTTTCTTTTCTTGGAAATTTCTTGCTGGTTGAAGATGCCAAGGCCAGGCCCAAGACCGTATGAGTGTGTGCGAAGAGCTTGGCATAGTGATAGGCACCAACCCATGAGAGGTTCCATCATTCAACAAATTTTCAGGTACTGGGTTTCCGTTAAAATTTTCATTTTGGGCTATTTTGTAGCTCAATCTTGTTGTAGTTTCTGAATGCACGCCAACTGTTTGATCAGGGTTGTTCATGAAAGCCACACTGCTGGAACTAAAAAGAACCGAGAATGGCAAGAGAAGCTACCCCTTGTCGTGTTGAAATCTGAAGAAATTATGTACTCCAAAGCCAATTCTGAGGTAATAGTTCTTTGTTGAAGCCAGCTAATCTCAGTTTTCGTAGCAATTTTCGATTGTTTACTTTGATAGGTCAAATTATGTTATGCTTTCTATTGAATCTATTTTGGCGCAACTTTTGCTTTGATTAGGCTGAATACATCGACCCTGAAACGCTATGGGACCGTGTTAATGATGCCATTAACACTATAATTAGGAAAGATGAAAGTATGGAAACCGGTGACCTCTTGCCCCCTTGTGTTGAAGGTACATATTCCTCATTGTATTGGAATTCATCTTCTTGGGGTTAATTAATAATGCATTAATATATTTTTTCATTATGGTATTATAACTACAAGTTCTGCTTAGTTTTGGCATTAATAGAGTGAGAAAAAGAGAGGCTTTAGCTCGGGTCAATTTGGCTTATGATGTATGCATCTGTTTTTTTTTCTATACTGCTTTATGATGTTCAGCTGCCCTTAATTTGGGTTGTGTTCCTGTAAGAGCATCCCGAAGCCAGAGGAACAGTAATCCGAGGAATTACCTCAGTCCTAGAGCTCAAGATTCTGGCTCAATTCCTTCTACAAGTTTGGATAATGCAGCCAATGCTCGGAATCCCAACTTGCAGAACACTGAGAGACCAATGCCCATGGCGCAGATGCAAGCCAACAGGAACATAATGCAGAATTACAAGAATAGCCCCTGTGCTTCTGGTAATTTTGCCTTATCAGGTGAGAAATTTCCTTTGCCGGGCACAAATCGGTTCGTGTCAGGCGAAAGTAAAGCTTCGTTGGATATGGGTTCGGTTTATCCTCTATACTACGGTGTCCATTTTCAACCTGAAGTCTCTCCAATGGGATTCCACTGCCCGAAACGTTCAAACACTGTAATTGTTGGCACGCCGATTTATCAGGCAATCTCCGAGCCTCCAGAGAAAGATTGCTTGCAAAACTTGTTCCGTGATCATGAAGATGAAAATGCTATAAACAGAATCTCTCAATCAGAGTTCAGAATCAACCATGAGAAGGAGCCTGAGTCAATGGAATTTGACTTGTCCTTACGCTTGGGTCCACTATCAGAGCCGTGCTTGAGGAACAGGGAAATTTCAACTTGTAACAACCATGAAATCGGTCCAAGCAATTCTCAGGAAAGGAGCCCTCAAAGTAAGGAGTTCTCTTTCTTTCCTATGCCATCAACTGCTAATAAGCCAGTGATTCTGACAGGGTGGAATTTTGAGGGCGAGGGTCAAAATGTGGATGCTGCTGTTAGGAAGCGCAAGGTGGTGGTGCCTGATAACACTTTGAAAGACGGTCAATTTTTCTGGCAATTAGAATCGACTTCTAACCAAATGAAAAGGTGAGGTTTGTAAAGATCACCTTTTTCTAATGTATGATACAATTTTTTGAAAAGGAAAAAAGTTTGAGATGCTTGAGTTCTTTGGAGATCCCTCTGCAGCCATTCTTTATCTGAACTTTTCATAGCGAGCTTTCACATGCTTTTGATGAGTTGGAACTGGCTCCGGTGTCTAAAAGTAAGTAATTACCTCCGTCCCAAAATGAATGTCCATATAATTTTCAAATTTACTCATGATCAAGAAGAAATTTGACTATTTTGGACATTCATTTTGGGACGGAGGGAGTATAACTCTTTGACTTGGCTATGATTATTAATCTTTTCCATTGGTATGCATAATCTTTTCTTTGTCCCAATTACTTGAGGTCTGCTATATGAATCCTTGCTTGAATAATTGACCCTTGCCATTGATTTAAATACAAAAATCTTGTGTAATAATGCATCATGACTGTTGTCATATAGTTATGATGGGAAAAATGGGACTTCCATGATCTTGTTGAACTTAATTCTTTCAGCAAATTTGTGAAACATAATGATTGTTCTTTCTTTGTCCTTTTTCGGTCGTAAATTACTGTATTACTTTCTGGTGTTTTGTCAGAAACATATGAATGCTGCCTCAGAACTGCACATGTCAAGCCTTTAGTTTGTTCAGTACTTTGTATCTATGGCATAAGTTAAGTTTAGTTTCTCCATCAATATTTGCAGAGGGTTTTGTGTCTACATGTAATGTTTCCATTTGAATTAGATTGTTGCTCCATTAATATTAATGAAGGCGTTATGTAGTTAGTTATTAGCTAAAACGTCGTTAATGTGTTTAAGTCATATAGACCTACATTCTTTATTATCAAGTTTAATTTGCATCCATATCTTTGTGGCACAAGGATAGATAGTGATGTTATGAAAAGTTTGTGCATTTGCAAAAGGAAACTACTCCCATTTTGATTATTAACTCTTTAAATACTTTTTTCGTCTCCAATTTATACTGATGATCACGGCCGTGCAAATGCCATCTCCTCCTGGGAAGCATTTTCCGATATGAGACAGAGAACCGCTGCAGTGTATGGTCGAGATTTTGGTGTGGCCAATTGTGGAGCCTATGAAGCATTTTTTTTCTTCTAATTTTGACCCTCTATCTCCTAGAATGACGTGACCCAATCATAAATACTGCAACCAAAACTCAATACCGCTACAGCTGTTCCAAATTCTGGTGCCAGGTGTAAATAATCAAGTACTCCCTCCGTCCCATTACAAGCCACAAACTTTCCTTTTTGGTCGTCCCATTACAAACCACAAACTTCCTAAAATGGAAAGGAATCTTTACTATTCCCTCCATTCATTCTCTCTCCTACATTATTTTAATACTCACAACACCATTATAATTCACTATTCCCTCAACTCATTCTCTCTCCTATTTTACTTTCACACTCACAACATTTATATCATTATTTTTTTCCTTATTCTACGCATCTACAGTAATTTTCCTTTTACTAATGGGACGGAGGGAGTATTAATTAATAAAGTTTCTACTATAATACCAAAATAAAAGCTCTATTTGTCATAAAATAAATGTTTATTTTTATTTGCTAAGCCAAATTTTCTGCCCCATAAACTTAATGTAAGTTGGATCTTTATTTTGTTGGGTTAGAGGATTAAATGGGCTAGACATCGAAGCAAGGGGAAGATTTTTCGTAGCAGGTTTCTGGGGTCAAGAGCGGCCGCGCTGCCTATGTGCGCGACCGCGCTCTTGTGCCGAGAATGGTGCTCGGGAGGGACATCTTCGAGGGCGACCGCGCTGAGAGGAAAGGGCGACCGCGCTCAAGGGCCGAGGTCAAGGCGTTGGTCTTACTCGTCAATAGCGCGACCGCGGCCAAAGAGGGCGGCCGCGCTCCGCCCGTTTCAAAGACGCCAAAGTTTACTTGTTTGTTTAGGATTTGAACTCTACCCTAGGTGATATATAAACAATGTTCCGCCCCCAATTCTGTTGTTACACAAATTCTAATTACATAGTGCAAGATCCTGGCTTGGTAGTGCCCCAGGCGTAGCCAATCAAATTGGTGAACTGGGTTAACAATTTCTTGTGTTCTTTCGCGTTTTCTTTGATTTCTTGTGCTTGGTTTGTGTGCGATTATTATTCTTGTAGGTTTGCTTGGGTGTGGAGGGCCATATTCACAACAACCGGTATCGTAGCTCTTGGTTTAGGATCAAGGAGTTGCTTTCAAGCAATCAAGAATGGGCAAGGACAAACAGGCGGGAGAAATTCGATGGGTCGACTACGGATATTGGAGGATGCAGATTGAGGATCTCTTGTACAACAAAGATCTCTACAAGCCTCTCGAAGGGTGTCAAACCTAAGATGTAAGTCGGGAGGAATGGGAACTCATGGATCGGAAAGCCCTAGGGTGGTTAGATCTACTTTGTCAAAGTGGATCGCGAAGACTACCAGAAGGCGACAACCACCAAGGAGCTATTGGATTATCTTACCGAGAGATTTGAAACTCCGTCTCGCCGCAAATAAGGTTGATTTGATACGTAAGATGGGTAGTCTCAAGATGCAAGAGGGAGGATCCTTGGCTAAGCACATCGATGAATTTATGGATGTCATGATTCATCGACAGGGTGGAGATCAAGTTCGATGACGAGGTTCATGCATGCTTGTTGCTAGCTTCTTTACCGGCAAGTTGGAGCGGAACGGTGGCTCGCAATCAACGCTTCAACAGTAAGAAAAAATTGAAATATGATGATGTTAAAGACTTTCTTTTAGGTGAGGAAAATCGCATGAAGAAGTTGGGGACATCAAGTACTTCGGGAGCGGCTTTAGCTACTACTAGTAGGGGGAAGCCGGGTACTAGCAAACAAGGAAGAACCGAATCTAGAGAGAACGGAATGAGTGGTAAGGGCAAAACTGATGAGACCAAGGACAAACCGAAGGTTGCGAAGGGATCTGTTCAGTGCTACTATTGTAAGGAGTTGGGACACTTTAAGAGGGATTGTCCAAATCGTAAGGGCAATCGTGCGAATGTGGCGGTCGAAGGTGATGATGTCGATTACGAGTGTTAGTAGTGCACTAGAATCACGGGTGCCGGATTCGGGGCATCATTCCACTCTTGCGGGCATAAGGAAGAGATGGATAACTACACTTCAGGTGATTTCGGGAAGGTCTATCTAGGCGACGGCGAGCCTTTGGAAATCAAGGGAAGGGGGATGTCGTGGATAGGAGCATCGACGGGAAGGTTCTACATCCGAACGGGTCGCACATTCCGGGTTTGAAAAAGAACCTACTTTCGGTTGGGCGGTTGGACGAAGAGGGTTACAAGGTGACTTTCTGCCGCAGAACTGGGTTATTACCAAGGAGGATTGTGAGATCGCTCGGGGTAATAAGGAGTGTACTTTGTATTTGGCAAACAACACCAAGGATGGTATTGCGGTGGCAGCAGCTAAGGGTGATACAGATTTGTGGCACTGTCGATTGGGTCACATGAGTGAGACAGGGATGAAGGTACTTTGTTCTAAGGGTCTACTACCGGGTCAAGACAAATCAACGTGGGGATCTGCGAAGATTGTATGTTTGGCAAACAAGGGAGGAATAATTTCTCGAGGACAGGTAGGGGATTAAGGGAAGCAAAGTTGGAATTGGTTCACACGGACTTGTGGGGGCCATCTCCGGTTACATCTCTGGGTGGTGCGTCATATTATATGACTTTTATTGATGATTCTACAAGGAAGGTCTGGGTCTATTTCTTGAAGGGGAAAGATGAAGCTTTCGAGGTGTTCAAGAAGTGGAAGGCTTTGGTGGAGAATCAAACGGGACTTAAGCTTAAGTGCTTGAGATCAGATAATGGTGGGGAGTATGAGCTCGGGGAGTTTAGGGAATATTGTGCTGCGAATGGTATTCGTATGGAGAAGACTCCAAAGAAGACTCCACAACTCAACGGGGTAGCAGAAAGGATGAACAGAACATTGAATGAGCGGGCTAGAAGTATGAGATTGAAGTGTGGACTTCCGAAGACGTTCTGGGCATATGCAGTTGACACGGCAGCTTTCTTGATCAATCGGGGACCATCGATTCCATTGGGGAACGGAATTCCAGAGGAAGCTTGGAGTGGCAAGCAGGTAAATATGTCCTTTCTTCGCGTATTTGGCTGCGTTTCTTATGTTCATGTTGATTCTGCTGAGAGAACTAAATTAGATGCTAAATACGGTAAGTGTACATTTATTGGGTCTGGCGGGGATGACTTCGGGTATAAATTTTGGGATGATCAAAACCATAAGGTTATTCGTAGTCGAGATGTGGTATTCAATGAACAGGTTTTGTACAAGGACAGAAAGGGGGCATCTGATGGTACTAGTTCGGAACCGGAGGTTGTAGAAGTGGATATTCCAGACTCGGGTGGGAGCAGGACAGTTCATGTTGACCATGGTCAGGAGGTCATTGAAGATGAACCACATACTCCAGAACCGGATATTCCGCCGCGTAGATCTAGCAGATTGCGTGGATCACCCGACAGTATACTCCTTCGAATTATTATTTGTTGTTGACGAATAATGGGAACCTGGAATGTTATGCGGAGCGGTTCGTAGTGTGCTTTGTAATAAGTGGAAAGCTGCGATGGAAGATGAGATGGTCTCATCAAGGCAAACAAAACTTGGGAGTCGATCGAACTACCTAAGGGAAGAAGGCACTGCATAACAAATGGGTTTACAGAATCAAGGAGGAAGCAGACGGTAGCAAGCGTTACAAGGCAAGACTGGTTGTTAAAGGGTTTCAGCAGAAGTATGGTATTGACTACACCGAAGTATTCACTCCGGTTGTGAAGATGACCACTATCAGAATGGTTCTGGGGATAGTAGTGGCGGATGACTTGCTGCTTGAACAGATGGATGTGAAGACAGCCTTTCTTCATGGAGACTTGGAGGAGGAAATTTACATGGTACAGCCAGAGGGTTTCTTGTCTAAGGGTAGCGAGGAGCTAGTTTGCAGATTGACTAAGAGCTTGTATGGCCTTAAACAAGCTCCTAGGCAGTGGTACATGAAATTTGATGGATTCATGCACGACATTGATTTTATCAGATGTGAGGCGGATCATTGTTGCTACTTCAAGAACACGGACAATGGGTACATTATCTTGCTGTTATATGTGGACGACATGTTAATAGCGGGCTCTAGCAGTAGAGAGGTAAACAGGTTGAAGACTCAGTTGTCAGAACGGTTCGAGATGAAGGATTTGGGAGAGGCAAAGAAAATCTTGGGCATGCGGATTGATCGGGATAGGGAGTCGGGCAAGTTGGTTCTTTCACAAGCAGAATATGTTGAGAAGGTCTTAGCAAGGTTTTGTATGGAAGAGGCGAATCCAACAGGGACGCCATTGGGTTTGCATTTCAAGCTATCCGAGAGGGACTCGCCTAGGAACAAGGAAGAGCGTGACAAGATGGGGAGAACTCCATATGCTTCAGCTGTGGGGAGTCTCATGTATGCAATGGTGTGTACAAGGCCGGACATTGCACATGCGGTGGGAGTAGTCAGCCGGTTCATGGGCAACCCAGGAAAGCAACAGTGGGAAGCGGTTAAGTGGATCCTACGTTACTTGAAGGGTGCCGCCGGTAAGGCTCTATGTTTTTCGAGCAAGGAAGTGGTGTTAGCGGGTTATGTTGATGCGGACTTGGCATCAAGTGATCTTGATAAGAGGAGAAGTACTACGGGCTATGTGTTTACATTGGGTGGTACAACAATCTCCTGGGCTTCTAAGTTGCAAAAGATCGTGGCTCAGTCGACTGCAGAAGCAGAATATGTGGCAGTGACGGAAGCAAGTAAAGAGATGGTTTGGCTGCAGAACTTCTTGGGTGAACTTGGGAAGACGCGAAGTGGTAATATTCTCTACAGTGACAGTCGAGCGCAATTCACTGGGCAAAGAATTCGGCATTTCATTCGAGGACGAAGCACATTGACCGAGGTTTCACTACATCGTGCATCTCTTGGAGAAGAAGACTTTGTGGCTTGAGAAGATATTGGGATCGGAGAATCCGGCTGACATGTTGACGAAGGTTGTGAACCTTGAGAAATTGAAGCTGTGCAAAGCTTCAATTGGGCTTGAAGAATGAGAGAGGAGGATGGCACTACCATGATCGAGGTGAGCACTAGGAGGACACCAAGGGTGAGTTGAAGACGGATACGGGGCTTATATGTGTGGTTGATCTCTAGGTGGGAGATTGTTGGGATAGAGGATCAATTGGGCTATACATCGAAGCAAGGGGAAGATCTTTCGTAGCAGGTTTCTGGGGTCAAGAGCGGCCGCGCCTATGTGCGCGACCGCGCTCAGGCGAGAATGGTGCTCGGGAGGGACATCTTCGAGGGCGACCGCGCCGAGAGGAAAGGGCGACCGCGCTCAAGGGCCGAGGCCAAGGCTGGTCTTACTAGTCAATAGCGCGACCGCGTCGCCAGAGGGCGGCCGCGCTCCGCCCGTTTCAAAGAACAATCAAAGTTTCCTTGTTTGTTTAGGATTCGACTCTACCCTAGGTCATATATAAACAATGTTCCGCCTCAATTCGGGCTTGTTACACAAATTCTAATTACATAGTGCAAGATCCTGGCTTGGTAGTGCCCCCAGACGTAGCCAATCAAATTGGTGAACTGGGTTAACAATTTCTTGTGTTCTTTTCTGTTTTCTTTGATTTCTTGTGCTTGATTTGTGTGCGATTATTATTCTTGTAGGTTTGCTTGAATGTGGAGGGCCATATTCACAACATATTTGTTAAGTCAAATATTTCCGCCAAGTCGATAAGCCTTTGATCCAATGGCATAGGCACGTCACACGTGCCTTTGATAAAAGGTTTAAAACCCCTCCCTTTGTCTTCAAAATGGGGCAAATTGCAATTTAGTTACCCAACGTTTACCATCTGTTGCAATTTGATTCCCAACATTGAATTTTTAGCATTTTCATTCCCCACATTGACATTTTGTCTCAATCCAATGTAAATGTTGTTAAAAAACTAACTCTCGTTAAAAACTCTTGACATGTGCGATGCACATGTTTTTTAAAGGGCAAAATGGACAATTCCCTTGACATGTGATAAGACCAATTATTTGGCGGGACATTTTTCCGCATTATGGTTGTTTGGCGGACATTTTCCCGCAATATGAAAGGTTAGAATTGTCTTCTCCTAATGGAATTGCTTAATACGTTGTGATTAGGACTCAGAGAAAGCCAAAGGGGGAAAATCAATTTAGGGTTTTTGAAATGACAACAGATGAAGGAATTACTTGGTTTAAGCGCATGGATGAGTACTTTGAGGATGGTACGCCTCTATATGGTAAGTTAATAGAGCACCCATGACTGTATTTTGCTTTATGTATGTATAAATCAATTTAGGGTTAAAGATTGTGTTTTTTTTTCTATATATGAAATGGGCCTGATGTCTTACAAAAGTGAGTAAAAGATAGCTGCTTTTAGTTTTTTTTTAGTATTTTTTTTTACTTTTCTTTGGTACCTGCGACATTGTGGTCCCTTTACACACATGCTTTATACTTTCTCCGTCCCTAAATGTTTGTCTCATTTGACTTTTCAAACATTTCAAACATTTTTTTTTTACTTTTCTTTTTGTTCTAAACTGCTACTTTTAGAAGTTGGGCTTTTTTTTGTTTGTGGTAATGCCTATTCAAAACTTTGGTTCGTACTAAGTAGGTTTATGTTTGAACTACATTCCAAAACTCAGATATGGCCATCTTTAGTAATATTAATGGCGTTTTGATTTATGTTTGTACACTCTCCGTTTCTAAATGTTAGTTTCATTTGATTTTTCAAACATTTTAAGGTTACAAAGTTAAGTGATTTTAAAGCTTTAATTTTGATAATGAGGAAAAATGGGGAAGAAAGAGTTTGTAGTATTAAAGCTAAGTAAATGTCCATTTTGCCCTTTAAAAAACATGTGCGCCGCACATGGCAAGAGTTTTTAACGAGAGTTAGTTTTTTAACAACATTTACATTGAATTGAGACAAAATGTAAATGTGGGGAATGAAAATGCTAAAAATTCAATATTGGGAATCAAATTGCAACAGTTGATAAATGTTGGGTAACTAAATTGCAATTTGCCCCTTCAAAATGTTGTAACTTTGACACACCCAAAAAAAAAAAAAAAAAAATCTTGCCACGAATGGACTGAACATTCAGAATATAGTATTTATCCCCATCGTAAAATACTCCCTCCGTTTCCTCCCACTTGATACTAAGGGACCGTTTGGTTCGGTGAAAAAAAAAGTGAAAAAATGGAATGATCAATGGAATGGAATTCATGAAGGAATTGGAATTGAAAAAAATTGGTCAAACCCTCCGTTTGGTTGACACGAAATGGAATGAAATTGTCATTCAATTTCTTGCCAAATCATGTTTGGTTTGAAAATACAAATTATAGGAATGGAATGAAAACATATAAAATGACCAATTTACCCTTTTTAAAAAAAAAAAAAATTTTGAGGGAGGGGGTAGGTAGGGGTATGCAAAATGAGTAAAAAATATTTTTTTTGTGGGAGTGGGGGGTGGGGGGTAGGTAGGGGTATGCAAAATGAGTAAAAATTTTTTTTTTTTTTTTTCGTGGGGTGGGTGGGGTAGGGGCAGGGGGTGGGGGGTAGGGCGGGGCTGGATGGGGAAGGTAGGCGGGGTTTTTTTTTTTTAAAAAAAAATTTTTTTTTGGGGGGGGGTAAGGCAAAAATGGAGGGGGAAGGTAGGCGGGGTTTTTTTAAATTTTTTTGTTTTTTTTGGGTGGGGGGGGGGTAGGGGGTGGGGGGTAGGGCAGGGGCTGGATGGGGGGGGGGTAGGGCAGGGGGTGCAAAAAAAAAATTCGTGTGGGGGGGGGTGGGGTCGGGTGGGGGGTATGGCTGGGCAGGGGCTGATTGGGGGTGGGTAGGGGGTAGGGGTAGGGGTGGTTTGGGTTTGGGGGTATTTTGGTCAAAAAAATTTTTTTTTTTCATTCCTTAAGGAATTCATCATTCCTTCCATATATGGAAGGAATGAAAATCCATTCCAAGGAATGAAAATTCATTTCCTAGGGAATGGAAAATTTTTCATTCCTACCAACCAAACGGGGCGAAGGGAAAGAAGTCAACGGAATTGATCATTCCATTCCGCCCCGAAATGACCAATTCTGGCGAACCAAACGCCCCCTAAGAGTATATATTTAATTCATTTCATTTCACTTAGTAAACAAAATGTTTTTATATTCAAAACATCAATCAAATTATTATTTTTCCACTTAATTTCTCTCATATTTTATTTTTTCTATTCACAACACCTCATTATACTAATTCTCTCACCTACTTTTTTTAATTCTTGTGTCAAATTTTTAGTAACAAGTGTGAAAGTTTTATTTAGCTAGAAGATCAAGTTTCAACAGAACATAATATGGATGTGTATACAGATTTTAGTCACAACTGTTTACACATCTGAAAATATACAGCAAAATAAAAGTAATAAAAATAACACGAAGATATAAACGTTTACTAATTTTTAACCCAGCAAACAAGGCTTACGCCTAAAAAGAATTTCACTATTAAAAGACCTGTTTAAAAGAATAAAAACCTAACTAGTGAAATAAGAAAATATGAAAATACTAAAAACAAAGATTGTGATCTTAAGAAAGTAATCCCTATACTGAACAAGCAGCAAAACAAAACCGAGAATACAACTTAATAATCAAATATTTTACAGGAAAACAGATGTGAGTCGTAATGTTAGACACATCTCTGCACACATCCAAAGACAACTCTCTTGAAAAATCTTCTCACGAATTACTATGATTTTTCTCTGTATTTCGCTATGTGAGAATCTGCGCTTTTGATCTGTGAATAGCCGCATATATATAGTACATCAAGAGTGATGCACAAGAAAGAGATAACCGCTAGAGAAAGGAATTGTTATCTATTAAGGAATTGTTATCTGTTAAGAAAACATAATATATGTACAACTCTATAATCAACAAATTAGGAAATAAAAGATATACAAATATATATATATATATATATATACTCCCTCCGTCCCATCTTTTTATAGACTTTTGGGTTTTGCACAGAAATTAAGGAGGAAATATTATATTGAAAGTGTTGTGAGTGTGAAAATAAAATAGGAGAGAGAATGAGTGGAGAGAATAGTAAATTATAATGGTGATGTGAGTATTAAAATAATGTAGGAGAGAGAATGAGTGAAAGGAATAGTAAAGATTCCTTTCCATTTTAGGAAAGTATATATTATTGTGGGACGCCCAAAATGAAAAGTTTATATATTATTGTGGGACGGAGGGAGTATATATATATAACCAGATTAAATAATAAAAAATGATACAAACCTACTTTGATTAAGAAAATCTTTTTAATTGAAAAATCAATCTCCAATAAAGACATAAATCTTTTCAAAATTGAAAAATATATTTTGACAAAATCTTATAGTACTATTCATACATTTTCAATCCCCCCTGATTTATGGCTTTCTAATCTAAAATAATATCTACAAAGAATAAAAGATATGAACAATAAACTCCTAACCTACCCGATATCTAAATCTTTAAAAGAAAGACAAAAATCTAAATTATCTAAAATACTCACACGATTTCAGGAATTCAAATCCTACAAGGATTCTAACTCTTTCAATCTCCCCTATTTTGAACTTTCTAGTCAAAACAAAGATTTAGACATTTAAGGCATAGTAACCAGATCAACACATGAACTCCCCCTGATTCAGATGTGTGTCAAGATGTGTAAACACATCCACACATAAACTTGCATAAAAACATGTTATACAAAAACTTGAAGTTCAACAAAATTAGTATCACCTGAATTTTCTACCACAACAGATTCTGGCTTTGTTGCTAACCTTATCAGCTCCCCCTATGTCAAATTCTCTCCCCCCCCCCTTTTGACCAGAAATTGTAGTCATCAAGGTGAGAAGAAAATTTTCAATATAAATATGAGATGCAACAACTTGAGCTTGTAAATGATATAATGTGGCATTCATAAACCAGGATTTGGGTATCAAGTGCATTTGATTGAGCATCAAATAAGATTGGAACCTCAGATGTAGGAGCAGATGTGCGTACATCTGTACTCACATCTAAGGTCGCAACTAGAATTTTATGAGAATGAAAAGGAGCAAAAATCAAAGGAATTCTTTCTCTGCAATCAAGGATTAGAGAGACAATATGGAGTGTGTGTGTGTGTCTGTGTTGCAGAAAAAGAAGAGAGATAGAGAATGATGAGCCAGATGAGATTTCAAATTAAACACACAACTCCCCATTTCCTTTACCAGTAAGGAGATATAGACTTAGGGGACACGTATTTTAGCTTGGGCAGCCAAACAATGATAAAAAGCAACTCAATTTCTTGGCCTTTAAATTCACACGGATAATCACCAAAAAACTAGGGATTAAATCACAATCAAAATTCTATCTACATCCCATAATAATAAGATATCCGTGACATATCCTTTCCACAATTTCCCTTCGAAGCAGTCCACAATAATTCTCCTTTGCATGCTTGACCTAGAAAACACTTTATGAGGGATATTGTTAATCAAAAACATGTTAAATCAAAAATTTATAAATAATGAAAATAAATAAACATATATATATTTATCGGGCATATGAGAATGACCTAAACATGCAGAATGACTAGAATGATGCTATCCACAAAAGTGATGGGGCAAGTCTCAGTACAAATGTGACATAAGATGCAAGTCACATTTGGGGACACAACTGGTCACAAGAAGTCAATAAACAATAATCCAATCTGCATAGCCTCTAGAATGCATCCACCCATATTTTAATGTGGAGGAAATATATAATTGGAGTAGCTTTCACTTTTCTATTACCCAAAAATAGCCCTTTGTACAGTGATCTTTTCAAGTTTGATTTCAAACTATTATCTTTAGGATCACTTGTTCACATTGGATTGGCTTTATGCAGATGTGTGAAGCAGTTGTTTCTCTTGCAAATAAGGCACCCACTGTGAAATATCTAGAAAGATTATATCAAGTTATCAAAATACAACATGAACAGTAAGTGTTCACAATCAAGGAACAAGTCATGTTAAATATATAAACAAACAAGTGACCACACTGAGATTGACCGTGCTAATACATGATATTTTTGGATTTTTTTTTTTAATTTAGTTAATATATAGATGTGTAAATGGATGTGTGCACATCTGTGCCCACATCCTCAAACAGAACACAAGCCAAGAGACTTCCTTAGGGAGGAAAGTCTCTCATGATCTATTGCCTTGGTAAATATATAAGCCAACTGATTTTCAGTATCAATAAATTCTAGACACACAGTTTTTTGTTCAACAAGATCCCTAATGAAGTGATGTCTAATGTCTAGATGTTTGGTTCTGGAGTATTGGCCAGGGTTCTTTGATATGTCTAGGAAACTCTTGTTATCACAGAATACAGTACGAATTTTGCTATTTAAACCATAATTCTTTAGCATCAGATTCATCCAAAGTAACAGAATGCAAAAACTTCCAATGGCAACATATTCAGCATCAGCTGTGAATAAGGAGACATAACCTTTTCTCCATCTATACCAAGAATCAATGATGTTACCAGGAAGGAACATCTTCCGCATATGTTTTTATCATCAAAAATGTCTGCTCAGTCTAAGTCATTGTATCCCACTATGTTAGACATAAAGCAGTAACAACATACCTAGGAGTATAAGGATGTTTAACTCCATAAATCATCCAATTCACTGTGATTTACCTTCTCATTCCTTCCGGTTTGCCTTTGATCATGCATTTCACCAAACACTTGAGAAGTGGGGTGATCATTCTGAATTTTAGACAAAAAATCATCGGATCTATCAACAAACCCAACCTGGTCTCTTTCTAAAATAGTTTCTCCCTCTAAATTTTGAAAAATTGTCTTCAGACTCAGTTCTTTGAGTAGATATGTGTTCAGATGTGGGAACAGTTGTGTTCACATCTGCAGACACATCCTTCTGCACACCTGGACTCACATCTGCCTGTTTTTCCTTTGCAGTGTTTTTCGTATCTCCAGTTCATGTATCAGCAGATTTCCACTCCGGTCGGTAAACTCTCACCCCCTCCCTATTCCTCCTCCTCTCCCCCTTCCTCTTTCTCTCCCTCTTCCTCTTTCACATATGTTTGTGTACTTGTTCCAGCATCCCTCTGACTATAGCAGCTTAAAGAACCCATCTGGAAGGTATCCATGTCATTAACATACTCATTTTGTAATGGCTCCTCATGGATTTCAAACTCCTCAACATTCACATTATCAACTAAATTCATCTTCATATATAGTTGTAAGCTACTAAACATCAAACATGACTTCCATACCCATATCATTGTCGATTACAAATGGAATGTAATTTTCAATCCCGGGAGCGACAAGATGAGGATATCTACATGTAACTTGCAACTGAACAATAGCTCGATCTACTCCAATTTTCTTAGCTAACTTTTTAATCAACTTCTTGTAACTCCACCGAGTTTTAGCCCTAAGTGCACATTTTGGTTCCCTTTCAAAATGTCCACCTTCAAACGGGTGTTCATCATCACCTCCCCAATAACACATGAAAACAAGTGGAACTCCAGCCATATTTATTCCTAAAAATTGAAAAAAAAAATAATTATCAAAAACCTAATTTAACAATATCACTACATTTAGAAAAAAATCAAATAAACACTAATTTTAAATTTCAAACAAAAATTAAGAGGAATTAAAATGTACCTTCTTTTTTTGGTTCTTCTTATGCTCACTTCTTTGAATTTTTCAGCTTTTTTTGATAAAAATCCACCTCACTTCTCTTCTTCTTGAACTTCTTAATCAACTTCTTGAATGTTCAAATTTTTTTGAAAAAAATCCACCTCCTCTCCTCTTCTTCTTCTTCTTCTTCTTCTTTCTTATTTTTTTCTTCTTCTTCACTGACTTTTTTTCTGCGTGGGTTGTTTACAGAGTTGTTGTGGAAGAAGAAGTGAAGATGCTTTTGTAAAGCAAATTCGGAATTAGAATTTTCAGAATTGAATTTTTCAAAAAAAATATTTTCTTAATTCAGTTTTTTTAAAAAAAGAAATCCGAAATTATCAATACCGGATTACATTAGGCGCGATCGCTCCCAATTATAGCGCGCGATCACTCTCTGTTTAAAGAAAATATTATTTGCTAAAATCAGTTTTGTAAAAAAAAATAAAAAATAGGGATTCCGGAATTTGTAACGCCGAATTACATTCGGCGCGATGGCCCCTTATTTACCGCGCAATTGTTCGTTTTTACAGAAAATATTATTTTGTTAATTTTAGTTTTGAAAAAAAAAATTGAATTTCGGAATTGGTAATGCCGGATTACCTTATTCCGGAATTACCAATTCCGAAATTAATGTTGAAAGTGCTATTTTGGTACTTAAATTTTTAACAATGTTATTTTCATATATAAATTTTTAAAAAGCAATATTTTGGGAAAAAAATCTTAAAAAAGGGTAATCTGGACATTTTATCAAATATTAATTCCATTCCAACAGTTCTGTCTTGAAATCAAACATGAATTGCCAAGAAATTGAATGACAATTCTATTCCATTCCGTGCCAACCAAATACAAGATTTGACCAGTTTTTATTCTTTTCCAATTCTTTCAGGAATTCAATTCCATTGATCATTCAATTCCTTTAATTTTTTTTCTCCCAAACCAAACGACCCTAAAAAATATACTATATTTAAAAAAAATGTTTTTGGATTTTCAATGTGAGTGTGACTTGCCCGACATTTACTTTTAGTTTTCTATTTTAAATTGAGTCAAAGATTAATAAGCATTGTCTGCTTTCATATAATTAATTGAATTGAATTATTCAAACTTTAAATTGATCAAAATTTCAAGAGATTGACCACTACTGATGCAAGCAAATCAAATGCAGGATACTATATATTATTAAGCTATTTTCTACATTACATTCTATTGAGCTCAGCTAATTGTGGAAATTACTTTCAAGATATCTTGAGGTTCCATTTAAAAATAGCCAAAATTTGTCAATTTCTAATATCTTTAACACACCCATTCACTCACGTGTAGTGCTTTGACAACGTGGACTTATTAAAGTTTGAGTTTTAATATTAAAACCAACCGTTGTTAATGGGAGTGATCCATAATCATTATATGTCACAGATAAGATTTGTCAATTTTTAATATATGATAATGTCTCTAATAAGTACCCATAATAATTATTATATTTTTATTTTTAAATATGTTTCAAGGTAAATATTGCATTTTTAAGTAAAAAAACAATTTTTAAGCAAACTTCTTACTATAATACGAGTGATCTACAAATGAATACAATACATTCGTTAAAACGGTTGATAAGTCAAATATGACAATTTATTATGAGAAGGAAGGAAGACATCAAAAGGCAATATCTATAGCCATTATGAAATATAAACTTAATTATCAACTCTCTTTTTTTTTAATGAGAACTTAACTATCATTTGGTCACATTTTGTTCAACCTACTTTCATTTATATATTATAAATTCGAACAAATTATGGGCCAACTTCCTAAACGGTTCAACCTACTTTCATCAAAAATTTTGACATTGTTGATTTGTAGGATATCCAAAATACCCGCAAAACAACTTGACAACGTCCGAATCGAAATCATATACTCCCTCTGTCCCACTTCACTGTGGATCATTTTTTTTTGACATAAAAAATAAGAAAAAGTAGGAGAGAGAAATAGGCGGAAGAAGTGTTTGTGAGTATGAAAAATTAAATATGAGAGAGAGTGAGTGAGAGGAATAGTTAGGAGAGAAAATGTTGTGAGTGTAAAAGTAAAGTAGGAGAGAGAATGAGTGGGTGGAATAGTAAAGATTCTTTGCCATTTTGGACAGTTCACACTAATTTAAAACGGATCAAAAAGGAAATAAGTCCACCCAAAGAGTGGAATGGAGGGAGTATGATATTGACTAGTATGCATTTCGACACAATTACATCCTTCGGTTAAAAGTGTTGTTATTTGCTCCTATATCTGTAAAATGATTTAGTTCACTTGATATATGTTTAAAATTTTAAATTGTATAACATCGTAAAACGCCATCATACATATACGTATTAAATAATTTTATGGGTGTGAATAATAACCCTCTAAATAAAAATGCTGTGTTACAATAAGAATAAGATAGGAGAAATTACACACGGAAAAAATAATCTCAATTACACCAAGTCGTGCATCTATCAATCTAGTACAAGAAAGCTAAGGCAATTGACAATAGAGCAACGGGCAACGCGGCGGCGGCGGCCACTGATGAAGCAGAGTTTGGCGGAGGAGGAGCGTTGACACCGTCGGGAGACTGTGCCGATGGAGTTGAGGGAGGAGTGGCTATGCTAGTTGGTGGTGTGGCAGTGGCGGAGCCAGTGACGTTGATTGCTAGCTGTTGGCCCAATGAGCAATGTTGGGGGAAGGTGCATATGAAGTAGTGTGAACCGCCGGTGAGAGTAATCCTGGCTGGGCTGTTGCTAATTACACGGATGGTGGAGGTGGTGTTGCAGGAATCGAAGGCGGTCCTTGATACCTCAGCCACGTTGTGTGCTTGGTTCACAAAGTTGAACACTGCAAGATTATCAAATCGTTGAGCATAATGAATTCTGTACTCTAGGTGTTCGACGAAATGCTTGTTAGAAAAAATAGTAGGGTAGGTGGTTGAATAGTTTTACCTAAAACGTCTCCTGCCACGAAAGTCTTGTCTGACGCCCATGTTCTGTAAGTGGCGGCTCCACCAGTGGGGGGGACAGTCCAACCAAGCCCATCTCCGACGATGTAAGTTGCTGAGCCTCTGCTGGCGGGACCGGGTGCGGGTGCTTGTGTAGACACCGGTGGAGAAACTGGCGCTGCTGTTGGTGTCGACACAGGGGGAGAAGCTGGCGCTTCTGTTGGGGCCGGTGTAGATGTTGGTGTGGTAGCTGATGGTGGTGGAGAAACTGGTGCTGGTGTCGATGAAGGGGGAGCGGAGGGTTGAGCAGCAGGTGGTGATGTAGTGGTTACAGCAGAAACATTAATGGCTACCTTCTGGCCAAGGCTACAATGGCTTCCAACAGTGCAAATGAAGTATCGGGTTCCGGCAGCGGGTAAGTTGATGGTGGCAGGCCCATTGCCGGTCAATGATATAGGGCTGGTGCCGTTGCAGGCATCATAAGCCGACTGAGTCACTTCTGCTACGTTGTGTGCCCCGGTGACAAAGGTAAACACTGCATAATATACGACACAAAATTTAAGCCTATGTCCTGCTTGCTTGGTCATCCGAGTAGTGTCTCCCTTTGTACCATATACAAAAGGTGACACTCTCGGTTTCTAAATGAATGTCACTTTTTGCATATAATCAAGTTCAAAAAGTGACATTCATTTAAAATAGTTCAAGAACTAGTCGATAACAGATTTAAAAAAGTATTTAGGATATGATATGTGGGTTACCTAGGGAGTCGCCGGCGGTGAAAGTTTGGGTAGATGCCCAGGTGGAGTAAGCGGAGGCGGTGGAGGGAACATTCCAACCATTGCTATCACCAACAGTGTGCCTAGTTTGTGCCGTTGAGGCTTGTAGTTGCATAGATGCCACTACCATTATCATTAACATAACCATATTCAATCTTCCTGCCATTATAATTTCCCTTTTGTGTTATCTCAGGTCGCTCCTGCCTGCTCCCTTTTTTTGTTTCTCAGCTGTTTTTTGTGGAGTTATGGGAGGGAGATGAGTCAAGGTTGGGGAGGTTGGGTTGTTTAGTTAAGATATTTATAGGGGCAGGGTGGCTAAGTGTTTTGGAAAAGTTATGGTCGCTAGTAATTTGGGGGGCAATGAAAAGTAAATGGAGAGGTTGTGGCCGTTTGATGATTAACAACGTGTAGGGTGAGGTTGACCTCCAGTTTGCATGTCTGTGTGAAGTCAAGTAAAGGATAATTTGATTCCAAAGCTCCTTTTGTCACAAAATAATTTTTCTCATTAAATTGAAATGACTTGAAAGTTATTATGCAATGTTGTAACTATGTAGTATTATTGTATTTACTCATATTTGAATATAATACTACATTAATATTACAATACTCCCTCCGTCCCACTATACTAGACACCCAAGGGGTGGGTTCAAAAACCAAGGAAAAAGAATAAAATAAAAAAAATGTGTGGTGGAAAATGAAGAGAGAGAATGAGTGGGGTAAATAGTAGTGTTGGTTGAATAAATGTGTGGTAGAAAATGAAGAGAGAATGAGTGGTGGGGTAGAGTGAATATAAAAATATAAAAACTTGGTTATTTTTGGAAGGTGTCAAGTATAGTGGGACGGCCCAAAATGGAAAGAAGTGTCAAGTATAGTGGGACGGAGGGAGTATAATGTAAAAATTTATTGGATATTATGATATTTTTTACAATTTTTGGATCGCTCTCACATCTCCCCAAAATGAGCCATTCGTAGGTGTGGGCATGGTCCCACAAGCCTAATTTGGTCTAAATGTAGGGCCACCTGTCAACGACTTCTTTTCAAGTTTGCCGCGTGAACTTTACCAAACCCGTTTTGGACTTTTTTGAAGGAGTTGACTAGTCGTAATTTTGGACAAAGTCAAAGTATAAGGGAAATGTTTTCGCGTTTAAGTTAGAATTGAACTGTGGATGATTTTTAAAGTTAGAAGCTTCGCTTAGGGTTTGAATATGGTTGTTCTTGTTCCTCCTTGTTTTTTGTGTTACCTTTATAAAATACTGTCGAATTATACAAATTTCAAATTTAATACTGCGTGTGTCAGAGTATTGTAGTGGGAAAATGAAAATAAAAGACATTTATATGGTTATTGTTAATCGATTGCACTAATCTCAGATCTCTTTATATTATTCGTTAAACTATACTCCCTCCGTTTCACGATTCTACGCATTTTTTATGTCGATGCGGGAATTAAAGTAAAAGGTGATAAAGGTAATGTGTTGTGAGTGTAAAAGTAAAATAGGAGAGAGAATGAGTGGAGAGAATAGTAAATTTGAAAAGTGTTGTGAGTAGAGAGAAGTGGATCCCATTTTCATTTTGGGAAAGTGCAAATTATTGTGGAACGTCCAAAAGGAATCTTTTTACGGATTATTGTGGGGCGGAGTGAGTATTTTTTTTCTATCATGACAATGTCACCAATATTATATTATGTACAATTGTTTAACTATTAGTGACATACAAAACAAAAGTGATAGAATCGTTGATTCCCTTAAAAAAAAAAATCTTAAATCAGAAAAAAATAGTCAAGAATTTTGAAAAATTATTGCTGCAAACAAGTTTCTTATACTTTTCTTTCTTTTAACTTAAGCCATGTTTTTTTTTCAAAAAAAAAAAGAAAAGAAAAGAAAAGAAAAAATCATCAAAATTACCCACGTGTACTAATGGGTCTATTAATTAAGAGTTGGCCTTATAAAAAACTAGTTTTTTCTTAAGATAAGGAAAAACGTGTTTTCAAAATAAACGGTGGCAATTTTGTAATTACTGGCAACCAAGTTCAAACTAAACGGTGGCATTTTCGTAATTAATGGTTCCCCCGTTTATGCCAGTGCCTGTTTAACAAACTGCCAGTGTGACAAAGTGCTAGTACATATGTAACAAAGTGCCAGCGAAAAAAGTACCAGTACCAATTTAACAAAGTGCCAGTGTAAACTGGTACTGACACTTTGTTAAACTGAAACTGACACTTTTTACACGTGCACTTTTAAATATATGAACTGACACTCTTCACACTGGCACTCTGTTACACTAACACTGGCACTTTGTTACACTAATATTTTTGCTGGCTTTCAAAAATACAAGCACTGGCATTCAAAAATACATGGACTGGCATTTGAAAACACATTTACTGGCACTCAAAAATGCATATACTGGCACTCAAAAACACTGATAATTATTTTTGCTGATATTCAAAAAAAAATGAACTGGCATTCAAAAAAACATGGACTGACATTCAAAATTACAAGAACTGGCATTCAAAAATACATTGACACTCAGTTACACACTTACTGGCATTCTATTATACACTAACTGGCACTCTATTATACACCAACGGGCACTTGATTATACACTAACGGGCACTTGATTATACACTAGCGGGCACTCAATTATATACCAACGGGCACTTGATTATACACTAACGGGCACTCTATAATACATTAACGGGCACTTGATTAATCACCAACTGGCACTTGATTAATCGTTATAAACAACAGATCATGGGGACGAGAGAAAAAGATAGGGATCTAGAACGTTTGATACTACTGGGAGGATTAGGAATCGCTATTGATATTAATGGAGGAGATCACTCCAAATCGTCGTCTCTCTCCGCCACTCCACCGGCTTCTTCTCCTTCTCATCATTCCGGCAGAGAGGTATTTTCCTAATTTAATCCTGTATTTGTTGATGGTTCCATTGCTTGATAATTGTTAATTGTTAATTTTCGAACTGATTGCTCCAAATTACGATGGATTTGATAATTGGTGTTGTTGAGGAGAGGCACGGTGGTGGCTGTTGTGGTTGTAACCGGAGAAGACGGTGGGGAGGTCGCCGGTGAGGGAGAATTAGATGAAGAAGATGACAAGGGCGGATTGAGGAAGAAGACGACGCAATTGCGCCTAGAGAGAGAGAGGATAGAGAGAGAGGGTCTGCGTTGCGTTGTGTGTGTGACTGTGCGTGGATTATGTGAGAGAGAAGACGGTAAAACACGTTTTTTGTAAAGTTAACAAAAAACGCGTTTTTTACAAGTTTTTGACATTAATTAAATGTATCATTCAAAACATAAAATATTGTTCATTAAAAATATGTTAATTAAAGTGTTTTTTTTTTTTTTTTGAAATCTTAAAGCATCGTTTTAAAATAAACTTTTTCTGAATAAAAGTTTTATATTTTAGCTTTAATAAACACGTTCGGAATTAATATACTATTCCTTGCATCCAAATTTTCTTCTCTGTTTTTAATTTTGATCGGCCCCTAATAAATACCCCCTCCGTCTCATTACAACCTTTTCAGTTAATGGTTGCACAAAAATTAAGAAAAATATAGTGAATTAGATGTTATAAATATGAAAAATAAGGTAGGAGTGAAATAGGTGTCGTGAGTATGAAAAATGAGGTAGGAGTAAAGTAGGTCAGTAGTAGGTGTTGGGAGTATGAAAAATGTGAGTCCTATTAATATAAAAGTAATAACATTTTCGTTTTAGAAAGTGTTTAGTTTGTAATGGAACGCCTAATGAGGAAAGTGTAGTTTGTAGTGAGACGGAGGGAAAAAAGTGTAGTTTGTAATGGAACGCCCAATGAAAAAAGTGTGTAGTGTGTAGTTTATAGTGGGACAAATGAGTACTGTATATCCAAAATAAAAATAGATTTAATTCAATTATATTATATACAAACAATAACAAAGTAAAATGTACTTCCTCAGTCCCGGTGTTTCCGCTACGGTGTGTTTAAGGTTTTTACTTTATTTTTATCATGTTCCATTATAAGGTTCTTCGTTGTTTTATTTTATAAAATGAATAATGAGACTCACTTGATATACTCACAATAACAATTCATTACCAATTTTTACTCTCCTACTTTACTTTTCAAACTCATAACATTTTTTATATTTTTTAGTTCGTTCAAATTCTAACCAAGAATATTAAACTAGGACGGAGGAAGTATATTTTTAAATATTTATTATGGAATGGGAAGTATCAAAAAGTTTATATAAAAAAGTAAAAGTGCATTCTGAAAGAATGCTAGTATACCAAAAGAATCCTCAATTTAAAGGCTCATAAGCCCCAAGCCATTCATAAAGTAAAGCAAGTCTCCAGCCTACACAATATCCATAAAATAAAGAAAAGGCCGAAAAAGATGACATTAAAAAAAAAAAAAAAACTGAATAAGCCCAACAAATCAGCAAGGCTCTAGCCCACATAACGACATGCACAAGCAATGAAAAAAGCCTATGTTTATCTATCAAAACTATGACAAAGAAAACGAGAATAAGAGAGGAAGTTCTGAGGCCTAAGCGAGCGGTGGAGCTAGGTGGTGGTGGTGGCGGAGAAGTTGGAGATATGCCGCTAGACCGTGTACGAGAGTCTCCGAGTATAGAACGTGCGGACCGTGGGCACTTTGCACCAAAAGTTCCCGACGAATTGACAGTGTGTCCGGACAGTATCACCACAATGCAAATATGCAATGAGATCAAGAAAGAAATGTAACAATAAGCAACAAGAGAGAGAGAGGAGGTTGTTGGAAAACTTAGTGTGTTAAAATGGTTTGTGATGTCTCCATTTTATTGTCACAAATGCCAAAATAGACATTCAAAATTAATCACAAAATTAACACCATTTTAATTTCATATTAATCTTGATTCGGTTAGTACAATTGTTGAAAGTTTTAATCGGTTGCTTGCAAATTACAATTCTTTAGGGTTAAAATATATTCGATAAATTACATCATAATTTGAATATCAAAAAATTTTATGAGGCTTTGACCAATTAGTTTCACAGCTAAATAAAAACTACCTTTAAGGACTAACATTATCAAAACTCACCAAAAAGTCTCTAAATTTTTTTCTGGACCAAAATGCCCCTCATACCCCTTGCGCGTGTGTACGGACGAGAGTCTCAACGCCTTACCAACTTTTTTCTCTCTCCTTTTCTCTCTCTTCCTTTTTTTCTCTTAAATTTTAAAATGCAATATCTCAAAATCTAAAAGTCGAAAAAATTATCCGAAACCACTGTTTTAATCACATCACCAAACTGAATCAAACAAGTTTACTCATCATATATTTCAAATTTTATAAATAAAATAAAATTATTTTTCACTTGTAAAAAATTGAGAAAATCATTTATCATTTGTTCACACATGAGTATACAACTGTATAATGGTTTTCACATTTATAAATTGAGAAGTCTATTTCACAGTTTTGATGTAAATAACTGTATAATAGTTTTCACATTTATAAATTGAGAAGTCTATTTCACAGTTTTGATGTAAATAACTGTATAATGGTTTTCATATTTATAAACTGATAATTCTATTTCACAGTTATATAAAAATGTGAAATGATTTTGACATGTATATGAGCTTAATTACTGTGTATAGAAATAAATGTGATGTAAATAACTGTATAATGGTTTTCACATTTATAAATCGAGATTTCTATTTCACAGTTTCGATGTAAATAACTGTATAATGATTTTCACATTTATAAACTGAGAATTCTATTTCACAGTTTTGATGTAAATTGGAAAACTTGAGATGAGATTGGTTCTTCTTGATGCAGATCTGAAGCCTAAAGCATGGATAAACATTAAGTAGAGGCAAAAAATCAAAAAAAAATTGTGAGGAGAATAAGAAATAACATGTTAGTCACAATGAAACGGAAAACTGAAAGGATCAATTGGTAGCTTACCCAAAGGAATTAACAAGTTTCAAAGATAGACCATCTAGAGAAAAATTGAAACAATAAATTGATGGGTTATACAACATTTACAAAAATCTGTTATTCTCCTTAACTGAAAAAAATTATATAATCAACAATAAATGTGAGTAATAAAAAAATAAAAAAAATGAGAGACCTAAATTTGACCATCCTCGGAGATTAAAGGAATAAAAATGAAAGAAATAAATTGTTGGAAAATCATGTATTTCAATAGAAACAGATGGGTAAAGCTGCAGATAAGGGGGTTACATGGTTTGTCAATCAAATTTGAAACCATAGAGCCAGGAGTGGGAATCCCAACCCTCTCCTCAAGACATTGATGGGTCGCTTGCCACAGAAAGAATTGAATTGAGGGTTTTGTTCATCTACAAAAGAAATTCAAAAATAAAAGGTCATCAAGTGACCATTTGAAGCACCAAGGATAAAGCAGAAAAAATCAAGAGAACTAATTAACGTTCTTTGCTACCCATTTTGATTCGGGCTATTGCAAAAAAATAAAAAATAAAAAATAGCAAAAGAAACATGTAAATTACCTGGAGATTAATGCCAAAAAATGAACAGTTCTATGAAGCCCTAATTGAAAAAACCCTAATTGGAACTGCAACATAACATAGAAAACTAACTTGAGGATGTTGATTTAGAAAATTCAGATGAATTGAAACGTTAGCAGATTGAAACAGGAGCATAAATTGTGAGAAAGGGGGGAGGTAATAAGTTCATATGTATATCGAAGAATCAGTAAATCCGTTTGAGAATATGTTAAGGAAGAAGTAGTAACCTGTGTAGAAGTGAGTTTTTTTTTTCAACTTCAATCTTGACCACTCTTTTTCTTCTTTATATTCATTTCCATAAAATTTTCCAAACATATAACTGAGTTAACAGTAAGACAATACATATTTCATTGGCATGTTGACCAGAAAATTACATCAATCTACCAGCTCCAAGGCTTTCATTGCATCGACGACAACAATGCATGTAAAAAAATAAAACTTATAGACATAGTTACTTATTGTAAAAGCGAAATGAGGATCAAAACATAGTAATTCACATTAAGAATTGCACACATATGGAGAAAGGTGATTACTTTTTTTTATATACAAATCAAGAAGATATAAATTATCTCATTTCATTCGTACTATTAACTGATTTTTTATTTCTTTACAGGTTCAAAATCAGAATATTGGTCACTGATATGAATGATATCAGTGAAGCAGAGACTCGATCACTTTATGTTGTTTGATGGGTATGCATCTTTCTTGCTTGGGATGTCCGCTGCGGTAGCTCTTGCTGATGTTTCAGAGGTACTTAATTCATTTTGTCATTTTTATAGAAGGTGCTAATACTATTTCTTATAATAAAAAATATTGTTCCTGTGTGGGAGGACCAACTGCTAGAAGATTTTCGAAATTTGTTTGGAATGCAATGTTTGGTCAAAGTTGAGGTAGACCAAAAAACTAAAGATACCCCCGACGAGAAATGAAGTTTCACAGTGAAGCGAGTAACAGAGGATACCAACATCATGACACATTTTTTATCACTCATAAATTCCGATGTAAGTATAAACCACATCACATTAACTATCTATATTATGTTATATATTTGACTTTTATTTGTTTTAAGTTGCATGATGTGGCTTCCAAACCGAATCATGGGGATGAAAATATGTCCAGCTTGAAAGGTAATAACGAGGTAAATTCCTAAGGGTCATTTATTTATCTTCTACTATACTTTTTTATTTTATTTTCGTTATGTTGAAAATATGTCAATCTTGACTGATAATATTTGACAATTGACTCGACAGCTAAATTTTATATAATCTTCATTATTATTTAGATTGTATATGTTATTTAACTATTTTATTTAACTTTATCTTATTTAGGATACGCCCTTGAAATCTATGAGGGACAGTTCTTCAACATCCATAATTTCAAGGAAGCGTTTATTGAACAACATATCCAATGATGAGGAGGTTTAACTATCCGTTACTAAGGAAATCAAGCAAATCAAGCAGGAGAAATTAGATAAGTAGGCAAGAAATAAGGAGAGATTAGCATTTTATTTCAAACATTTGATTCTATGTTTTACAATTGAGCAGGATGTATTGGTTTAATACCCCTTACAGTATTTGCTATTTCTTACCCGGTTCGGTAGACATTATCGTGGGTAGATTGAGAAGGATTGTTGAACAAAATTTTATTTGGTAGGCTGTGATTTCATTGATATTTTTTTAATCCTGATTATTCTTAAATAAAAATGTGAACTTTATTAGTTTTCAAATATTTACAAGTTGGGACAAGAAACTAAATTATTAACTTTACATTTCGTGTAGATGGAGAAGGGCAGGGGGACAAGGATATAAGTTACATGACCAAAATCTTGCAATGGAAAAAAACCACTAAGAAACTGACTTATTTTTTTCCTTTTAGCCAGGTTTTCAACAATTCAATCACCTCCTGATTTCATTAATCAAAATAAACCCTAATTCAAAGTAATTTCATAAAATAAAAAATAAACCCTAATTTCAAAGTAATTTCACGAAATCAAAATGAAACTTAATTCAAAGTAATTTCACGAAATTAAAACAAACCCTAATTCATAGTAATTTCACATAATCAAAATAAAACCCTAAATTAAATGAGCATCAAAAATTTAAAACAAAACTGAGTAATGAGAGATGAGAAGTTATGTCTTAGAGTTTGGCTTTATCGAAAGAGAGCTTGAGAAGATTTCCTAAACGTCTAGGGAAGTGACTGTTTGTTCGGAGCGGAGTCTGGGGAGGCGGACTGACTGTGAGAGAGAGAGAGAGAGAGTGTGGGAAATAAGCGAAGGAATGGGGGGATGTATAAGAGGACGGGTTTTTCTTTGGACCGGAAAACATAATTTTTATTTTTCAAAATCTTTGCAGGTCACCTACCTGTTTTGAGTTGAGCTTGTAGGTGTTAGTGCCCTAGGCCTATAGAGATAGACCTTTATGTAATGTCATTGTTCATTTATATAAGAGATTGTTTCTTTGATTATTATATGTATTTGCATGTTTAGTTATAATAATCGTGTCCCTAGTACTTATGAAGCACTAGTATGAAGTCTAATGGATAGTCATGTGATGATTATATGCATGAAGATGCACATTAGATTCATGGGTACTTGTTAGAGAACAAGGTACTGGACTTGACCCATTATGAGATTTATGTCATGGTCAAATGTCATAATTAAATCTCATATAGTCATATCATTGATATCCTTTGACCTGAGATTATCATCGTCTTCCGCTCGATGAATATCATGTTTGATATAGTTTAACGTTGTCTTTAACCGGATGACAATAAGGGCTATCATTGGCATGGTATAATTCTTGTTGGGAAGAATGATAAGTCAAGATGGAAATTGTCCCTCGTAAAGAGAGATGTTTGCTAGGCCACTCGTAAGTAAGATTGATGTAGTGCATGGCCATGCCCGAATGAATTAATGTGATTAATATCATTCGATTAATCAATTTACTTGGTAAAGAGAAAGCATTGAACAATATGAGTTGACGTGGACCATGACTCATGTTCAATATAACATCGTGTGACAATGGGATTGTGATATGTTCTATGTAGGAAAAATCGAACTTGATATTATACTATTTGTGTAGGCATGATGGCTTGCTAGAGTCCGCTCATGTCTTATGAGGATCGATGTGATCGGACTCATTGCCAACATAGTATGGTCCTATGGGGTCACACGCATCGAACGAATTGTCAAAAATGAAGAATATGGGTTCTCTATGCTCAGGGGACGACTCGTCCCCAGTCTGAACTAACTATTCCCCATAAGGGGGACGGATGATTCAGTGGGGGTGTCCTGAGGGACGACTCGTGCTCTAGGGCACGAGTCGTGCCCAAAGGGACGACTCGTCCCATGAGCAAAGCCAAGTCGTGCCTTATGAAGGGACGCCAGAATCAGTGGGTTGTGCAAAGGGGACGACTCGTGCCCTGGGGGACGAGTCGTCCCGTCGGGCCTGGACTGATACGTAAATGACCTAATTTTAGGGTTTTCGTAAAGGGATTTTATTTGTAACGTATAAATACTTGCCCCTGGTTGCCCTAGCCGTCATTAGAACGTTTTGGCTTGAGAGAAACACCAAAAGTGAGAGATTTCAATTGAGAATTGAGAATCAAACACCATCAAATCCATTTTTCTTCATTGATTGAAAGGTGTTTCAATCAAAGAATCTAGCAATCCTCCTAGAAGAGTTCTAGGGTTCGTTCTTCGCGTGGATACACATAGAGGATCTTCGCTCGTCAAGATCTTTAGTTCGTGATTCGCCGTTCGTTCATCAAGGGTTAACAAGGTCGATCAATCTGGAGTTGGGTCAAGTTTATCAAAGGCAAAAGCATTCAAGGTTGGTATTTCTATTTCATCTTTCTTAATTAATCATCTAGAACGGATTCTAGGGCTTGGGGTTTTTCGAGTTATTGCATTATTCCGCTGCGCATGGACCCTCGAAACCCAACAGAGCTGGCAAATGAGGAATCTTTATTTCTTATGAAGCCAGGAAAGGGGAAAAGGGTTCGAGTTCTCAATGTTTTTTTAGCTTCATTTTTCCTGATTTTAGGTCTATTAATTTTGCTTAGGATCTCCTATCGTCTTTTTGAGAAATTTATGTCCCTGATTTTGGTTTAATCCATTAGGAATTTATTGAAATTAAGTAAATCAAGTATACATTTTTATTTCAATATAAACGTTGCATATTATTTATTTATTAACTTTATTGAATTTGGATAAAAATTTTGTGTAAGTGAGGGACAATGGCAGACCAAGAATGAAAGGTAACTATGCATGCCGGAAAATGAACCGCAAGATTTGGCTCATCGTATCTCGAATGAAAGAAGGACAAAGAAGAGTGCCTTGAATAATTAACCTCAGTATACCTGTCGAATTTCGACCGGTTACTCACTAGTTAATATAAAAGTAATAACATTTTCATTTTACAAAGTGTGTAGTTTGTAATGGGACGACCAATAAGGAAAGTGTGTAGTTTGTAGTGAGACGTAGGGAAAAAGTGTATAGTTTTTGTAATGTGACGCCCAATAAAAAAGTGTTTAGTTTATAGTGGGACGGAGGAGTACTATATATCCAAAATAAAAATAGATTTAATTCAATTATATTATATACAAACAATAACAAAGTAAAATGTACTTCCTCCGTCCCGGTGTTTCCGCTATGGTGTGTTTAAGGTTTTTACTTAATTTATAATATGTTCCATTATAAGGTTCTTCGTTGTTTTATTTTATAAAATGAATAATGAGACTCACTTGATATACTCACAATAACAATTAATTACCAATTTTTACTCTCCTACTTTACTTTTCAAACTCATAACATTTTTTATATTTTTTAGTTCGTTCAAATTCAAACCAAGAATATTAAACTAGGATGGAGGAATATTTTTAAATATTTATTATGGCATGGGAAGTATCAAAAAGTTTATATGAAAAAGTAACAATGCATTCTGAAAGAATGCTAGTATACCAAAAGAATCCTCAATTTAAAGGCTCATAAGCCCCAAGCCATTCATAAAGTAAAGCAAGTCTCCAGCCCACACAATATCCATAAAATAAAGAATAGGCCGAAGAAGATGACATATAAAAAAACAGAATAAGCCCAAAAAAATCAGCAAGGCTCTAGCCCACATAACGACATGCACAAGCAATGAAAAGAGCCTATGTTTATCTATCAAAACTATGAAAAAGAAGACGAGAATAAGAGAGGAAGTTCTGAGGCCTGAGCGAGCGGTGGAGCTAGGTGGTGGTGGTGGCGGAGAAGTTGGAGATATGCCGCTAGACCGTGTACGAGAGTCTCCGAGTATAGAACGTGCGGACCGTGGGCACTTTGCACCTAAAATTCCCGACGAATTGAAAGTGTGTCCGGACAATATCACCACAATGCAAATATGCAATGAGGTCAAGAAAGAAATGTAACAATATGCAACAAGAGAGAGAGAGAGGAGGTTGTTGGAAAACTTAGTGTGTTAAAATGGTTTGTGATGTCTGTATTTTATTGTCACAAATGCCAAAATAAATCGTCAAAATTAATCACAAAATTAACACCATTTTAATTTCATATTAATCTTGATTCGGTTGGTACAATTGTTGAAAGTTTTAATCGGTTGCTTGCAAATTACAATTCTTTAGGGTTAAAATATATTCGATAAATTACATCTTAATTTGAATATCAAAAATTTTTATGAGACTTTGACCAATTAGTTCCATGACTAAATAAAAACTACCTTTAAGGACAAACATTATCAAAACTCACCAAAAAGTCTCTAAATTTTTTACGGACCAAAATGCCCCTCATACCTTTTGCGCGTCTGTAAGGACGAGAGTCTCAGCGCCTTACCAACTTAGCGCCTTACCAACTTTTTTCTCTCTCCTTTTCTCTCTCTTCCTTTTTTTTTCTCTTAAATTTTTAAAATGCAATATCTCAAAATCTAAAAGTCGAAAAAATTATCCGAAATCACTGTTTTAATCATATTGCCAAAACGAATCAAACAAGTTTACTCATCATATATTTCAAATTTTATAAATAAAATAAAATTATTTTTCACTTGTAAAAAACTGAGAAAATCATTTATTATTTGTTCACACATGAGTATAAAACTGTATAATGGTTTTCACATTTATAAATTGAGAAGTCTATTTCACAGTTTTGATGTAAATAACTGTATAATAGTTTTCACATTTATATATTGAGAAGTCTACAGTTTTGATGTAAATAACTGTATAATGGTTTTCATATTATAAACTGAGAATTCTATTTCACAGTTATATAAAAATGTGAAATGGTTTTGACATGTATATGAGCTTAATAACTATGTATTGAAATAAATGTGATGTAAATAACTGTATAATAGTTTTCACATTTATAAATTGAGAATTCTATTTCACAGTTTTGATGTAAATAACTGTATAATGATTTTCACATTTATAAACTGAGAATTCTATTTCACAGTTTTGATGTAAATTGGAAAACTTGAGATGAGATTGGTTCTTCTTGATGCAGATCTGAAGCCTAAAGCATGGATAAACATTAAGTAGAGGCAAAAAAACAAAAAATTTTGTGACGAGAATAAGAAATAACATGTTACCGAATGAAACCGAAATCTGAAAGGATCAATTAGTAGCTTACCCAAAGGAATTAACAACAAATTTCAAAGATAGACCATCTAGAGAAAAATTGAAACAAATAAATTGATGGGTTATACAATATTTACAAGAATCTGTTATATTCCTTAACTGAAAAAAATTATATAATCAACAATAAATGTGAGTAATAAACAAAATAAAAAAATGAGAGACCTAAATTTGACCATCCTCGAAGATTATAGGAATAAAAATGAAAAAAATAAATTGTTGGAAACCATGTATTTCAATAGAAATAGATGGGTAAAGGTGCAGATAAGGGGGTTACATGGTTTGTCAATCAAATTTGAAACCATAGAGCCAGGAGTGGGAATCCCAACCCTCTCCTCAAGACATTGATGGGTCGCTTGCCACAGAAAGAATTGAATTGAGGGTTTTGTTCATCTACAAAAGAAATTCAAAAATAAAAGGTCATCAAGTGACCATTTGAAGCACCAAGGATAAAGCAGAAAAAATCAAGAGAACTAATTAACATTCTTTGCTACCCAATTTGATTCGAGCTATTGCAAAAAAAAAAAAAATACCAAAAGAAACATGTAAATTACCTAGAGATTAATGCAAAAAAATGAACTGTTCTATGAAGCCCTAATGTAAAAAAACCTAATTGGAACTGCAACATAACATAGAAAACTAACTTGAAGATGTTGATTTAGAAAATCCAGATGAATTGAAACGTTAGCAGATTGAAACAGGAGCAGAAATTGTGAGAAAGGGGGGAGATAATAAGTTTATATGTATATCGAAGAATCAGTAAATTCGTTTGAGAATATGTTAAGGAAGAAGTAGTAACCTATGTAGGAGTGAGTTTTTTTTTTCAACTTCAATATTGACCACTCTTTTTCTTCTTTATTCATTTCCATAAAATTTTCCAAACATATAACTGAGTTAACAGTAAGACAATACATATTTCATTGGCATGTTGACCAGAAAATTACATCAATCTAGCTACCAGCTACAAGGCTTTCATTGCATCGACGATAACAATGCATGTAAAAAAAAATTATAGACATAGTTACTTATTGTAAAAGCGAAATGAGGATCAGAACATAGTAATTCACATTAAGAATTGTACACATATGGAGAAAGGTGATTACTTTTTTTTAGATACAAATCAAGAAGATATAAATTATCTCATTTCATTCGTACTAATAACTGATTTTTTTTCTTTACAGGTTCAAAATCAGAATATTGGTCACTGATATGAATGATATCAGTGAAGCATAGACTCGATCACTTTATGTTGTTTGATGGGTATGCATCTTCCTTGCTTGGGATGTCCGCTGTGGTAGTTCTTGCTGATGTTTCAGAGGTACTTAATTCATTTTGTCATTTTTATAGAAGGTGCTAATACTATTTCATATAATAAAAAATATTGTTCCTGTGTAGGAGGACCAACTGTCAGAAGCTTTTCGATATTTGTTTGGAAGGCAATATTTGGTCAGAGTTGAGGTAGACCAATAAACTAAAGATACCCGCGACGAGAAATGAAGTTTCACTGTGAAGCGAGTAACAGAGGATACCAACATCATGACACATTTTTTATCACTCATAAATTCCGATGTAAGTATAAACCACATCACATTAACTGTCTATATTATGTTATATACTTGACTTTTATTTGTTTTAAGTTGCATGATGTGGCTTCCTAACCGAATCATGGAGATGAAAATATGTCCAGCTTGAACGGTAATAACGAGGTAAATTTCTAAGGGTCATTTATTTATCTTCTACTACACTTTTTTATTTTATTTTCGTTATGATGAAAATGTGTCAATCTTGAGTGATAATATTTGACAATTGACTCGACAGCTAAATTTTATATAATCTTCATTATTATTTAGATTGTACATGTTATTTAACTATTTTATTTAACTTTATTTTTATTTAGGATACGCCCTTGAAATCTATGAGGGACAGTCCTTCAACATCCATAACTCCAAGGAAGTGTTTATTGAACAACATATCCAATGATGAGGAGGTTCAACTATCCGTTACTAAGGGAATCAAGCAAATCAAGCAGGAGAAATTAGATAAGTAGGCAAGAAATAAGGAGAGATTAGCATTTTATTTCAAACATTTGATTCTATATTTTACAATTGAGCAGGATGTATTGGTTTAATACCCCTTACAGTATTTGCTATTTCTTACCCGGTTCAGTTGACAATATCGTGGGTAGATTGAGAAGGATTGTTGAACAAAATTTTATTTGTTTTCAAATATGTACAAGTTGGGACAAGAAACTAAATTATTAACTTTAAATTTCGTGTAGATGGAGAAGGGCAGGGGGACAGGGACATAAGTTACATGACCAAAATCTCTTGCAATGGAAAAAAACCACTAAGAAACTGACATATTTTTTTCCTTTTAGCCAGGTATTCAACAATTCAATCACCTCCTGATTTCATTAATCAAAATAAACCCTAATTCAAAGTAATTTCATAAAATAAAAAATAAACCCTAATTTTAAGTAATTTCAAGGAATCAAAATGAAACTTAATTCAAAGTAATTTCACTAAATTAAAACAAACCCTAATTCATTGTAATTTCACATAATCAAAATAAAACCCTAAATTAAATGAGCATCAAAAATTTAAAACAAAACTGAGGAATGAGAGACGAGAAGTTACGTCTTAGAGTTTGGCTTTATCGAAAGAGAGCTTGAGACGATTCCCTGAACGTCTAGGGAAGTGACCGTTTGATCGGAGCGGAGTCTGGGGAGGCAGAGTGACTATGTGAGAGAGAGAGAGAGAGAGAGAGAGAGAGAGAGTGTGAGAAATAAACGAAGGAATGGGGGGATGTATAAGAGGAAGGGTTATTCTTTGGACTGAAAAACATAATTTTCATTTTTCAAAATCTTTGCAGGTCACCTACCTGTTTTGAGTTGAGCTGGCCAATGAGGAATCTTCATTTCTTATGAAGCCAGGAAAAAGGAAAAGGGTTCGAGTTCTCAATGTTTTTTTAGCTTCATTTTTTCTGATTTTGGGTTTATTAATTTTGCTTAGGATCTTCCATCGTCTTTTTGAGAAATTTATGTCCCTGGTTTTGGGTTAATCCACTAGAAATTTATTGAAATTAAGTAAATCAAGTATACATTTTTATTTCAATATAAATGTTGCATATTATTTATTTATTAACTTGATTGAATTTGGATAAAAATTTTGTGTAAGTGAGGGACAATGGCAGACCAAGAATGAAAGGTAACTATGCATGCCGAAAAGTGAACCGCAAGATTTGGCTCACCGTATCTCGAATGAAAGAAGGGCAAAGAAGAGTGCCTTGAATAATTAGCCTCAGTATACCCGTCGAATTTCGACGGGTTACTCACTAGTTAATATAAAAGTAATAATATTTTCATTTTACAAAGTGTGTAGTTTGTAATGGGACGCCCAATAAGGAAAGCGTGTAGTTTGTAGTGAGACATAGGGAAAAAGTGTGTAGTTTTTGTAATGTGACGCCCAATAAAAAAAGTGTTTAGTTTATAGTGGGACGGAGGAGTATTGTATATCCAAAATAAAAATAGATTTAATTCAATTATATTATATACAAACAATAACAAAGTAAAATGTACTTCCTCCGTCCCGGTGTTTTCGCTATGGTGTGTTAAAGTTTTTACTTTATTTTTATTATGTTCCATTATAAGGTTCTTCGTTGTTTTATTTTATAAAATGAATAATGAGACTCACTTGATATACTCACAATAACAATTCATTACCAATTTTTACTCTCCTACTTTACTTTTAAAACTCATAACATTTTTTATATTTTTTAGTTCGTTCAAATTCAAACCAAGAATATTAAACTAGGACGGATGAAGTATATTTTTAAATATTTATTATGGAATGGGAAGTATCAAAAAGTTTATATGAAAAAGTAAAAGTGCATTCTAAAAAGTTTCTATGAAAAAGTAAAAGTGCATTCTGAAAGAATGCTAGTATACCAAAAGAATCCTCAATTTAAAGGCTCATAAGCCCCAAGCCATTCATAAAGTAAAGCAAGTCTCCAGCCCACACAATATCCATAAAATAAAGAAAAGGTCGAAGAAGATGACATAAAAAAAACAGAATAAGCCCAAAAAATCAGCAAGGCTCTAGCCCACATAACGACATGCACAAGCAATGAAAAGAGCCTATGTTTATCTATCAAAACTATGACAAAGAAGACGAGAATAAGTGAGGAAGTTCTGAGGCCTGAGCGAGCGGTGGAGCTAGGTGGTGGTGGTGGCGGAGAAGTTGGAGATATGCTGCTAGACCGTGTACGAGAGTCTCCGAGTATAGAACGTGCGGACCGTGGGCACTTTGCACCTAAAGTTCCCGACGAATTGACAGTGTGTCCGGACAGTATCACCCAATGCAAATATGCAATGAGGTCGAGAAAGAAATGTAACAATATGCAACAAGAGAGAGAGAGAAGGTTGTTGGAAAACTTAGTGTGTTAAAATGGTTTGTGATGTCTCCATTTTATTGTCACAAATGCCAAAATAAACCGCCAAAATTAATCACAAAATTAACACCATTTTAATTTCATATTAATCTTGATTCTTGATTCGGTTAGACCGTGAAGAGCGCAGTCAGTGGCATTGACAGTTAACTTCTGGCCTGCTAATTGTTGAAAGTTTTAATCCATGCCCACACATAATTGTTGAAAGTAAAGCCCCAAGCCATTTATAAAGTAAAGCAAGTCTCCAGCCCACACAATTGTTGAAAGTTTTAATCCGTGCTTAATCTTTAATTTGTAAACACTCCTCAAAATACCCCCAAGCTCAGCTTCCGAATAATCCTCCCCCGTACAATCCGTGGCGGATCCAGGAATTACTTTGTATGGGGCCAATTTTTTTTTTTTCATAGAGAAAATTTTCAAACCAATTACCTTAATTTATGTTTTTAACATTCAATATAAAAAAGAAAATTTACATAATAAGTGTAAGATCTTAAAATATATTTGATAAATTACATCGTACTTTGAATATTATAATTAATGTCCATAATCTAGCATCAAAAATTTTTTATTGATCAACACACAAAGCCTAAATAATTGAAGTTTTACATACTGATCGACAAAATGGACATGAATCTGCACGTACCATCAACCACTTAAACGCGCAATTCTTGTGAAACATGTGGGAACAAGGCATTTTTGCAATCGTCTCTATTTGACAAAATCTCTTCAAACAAATCGGGCATTCATCCTTCTCCTGATCATGCTCATGCTCACTACTTTTTCCATTAAAGGTCAACATTCTTATTTTAGCCTTAACTTGTGATAATCGATATGTTTCCGTTGGTGCATTTGTTGAAAGTTTACGTCCGTGCTTTATCTTTAGATCGTAAACACTCCCCAAAATATCTTGAAGCTCAGCTTCCGAATAATCCTCCCCGTCTCGTAGAATATCCAAGCTGGATTTTTGTAATTCCTTAGCTGGTAAATTGAATTTGCGAGGATATTCACCATCAGTATCACCAATATAAACAAATTTCCGCAAAACTTCAATAACTAGAACAAACTTAGGACGACTTGCAGTTGCAGAAGGGAGATCTGCAGGGCAGTTGAAACAGCTGTGGAAATATTTGGTTACGATTTGAGATACTAGTTGGTTGTTATCGGAATGAAAGAGATTTTGGAAATAAATGGCTTGGGGAACAAAGTTAATGAAAAAATCAGGAGAAAAACAAGAAGAGGTTGCCGGGACTGTAGTATATGATGGAGGGTTATAAAGATGGCCACTGGTATTATGACCGAAGCTGACAATTTGTTCAAGACTAGTTGATGGATTATCTTTAATTACTTCAACCAAATCGTGTACACGGAACATGAGGAGGGTTGGGGATTTGAGGAGGTTGTCGTTTAACCTCAACACCTTCACTGTTGCGTCATGAATGAACTCGTGCTTCAGCATCTTGAGTTCTTCGTAACTCATCTTCTTCAGTTCATCGTACTTCTTCCTCTTCAGTTCTCTCTCTATCGCTCTCTTCTTCGCTTCTTCGTACTTCATCTTCTTCAGGAATTCTATGTCGATCTAACTTCTGGGACTGGAAGTGTGTGTGTCTGTCTTTGTTGGTGGAAATTAACCTGCATATATATATATATATAGGGAAGAGAACTGAGGATAGAAGAAAAATATATTCCGTTTAGGAGGAGGAGAAGGAGAAAAAAATTAATTTATTAATTATATTCCTATCTTGTTTGTGTAGGAAAATAATATTGAAATAATCCAGGGTAACATTTAATTAATTATAAACATTTGTTATTGGAACTCCTATTTGAAAAAGGAAAATTAGAGTTAGGCGGAGGATGAGTGTTGACACCTTCGGGAGACTGTGCCGTTGGAGTTGAGGGAGGAGTGGCTATGCTAGTTGGTGGTGTGGCAGTGGCGGAGCCAGTGACGTTGATTGCTAGCTGTTGGCCCGATGAGCAATGTTGGGGGAAGGTGCATATGAAGTAGTGTGAACCGCCCGTGAGAGTAATCCTGGCTGGGCTGTTGCTAATTACACGGATGGTGGAGGTGGTGTTGCAGGAATCGAAGGCGGTCCTTGATACCTCAGCCACGTTGTGTGCTTGGCTCACAAAGTTGAACACTGCAAGATTATCAAATCGTTGAGAATAATGAATTCTGTACTCTAGGTGTTCGACGAAATGCTTGTTAGTAAAATAGTAGGGTAGGTGGTTGAATAGTTTTACCTAAAACGTCTCCTGCCACGAAAGTCTTGTCTGACGCCCATGTTCTGTAAGTGGCGGCTCCACCAGTGGGGACAATCCAACCAAGCCCATCTCCGACGATGTAAGTCGCTGAGCCTCTGCTGGCGGGACTGGGTGCGGGTGCTGGTGTAGACAACGGTGGAGAAACTGGCGCTGCTGTTGGTGTTGACACAGGTGGAGAAGCTGGCGCTTCTGTTGGGGCCGGTGTAGATGTTGGTGTGATTATTAATCATGTAACTTTCATATCTTTGTGGCAAAACCCATATTTTTGTTAATCAACTTTAGTCATTTTGTTCAAAATGTTATTATTTAACCTTTTATTTTAAAATATCCTTATTGGACTTCTACATTTTTTAAATTTGTTCATTCAGTCAATAAATTTTCTAAAAATTTAACAATAGTTAGCTATTTGACCACAATAATTACAGTTTTTTTTTATAGAATTTTTTTTTCTAAATACTCCCTCCGTCCCATTACAATCTTTTCAGTTACTGTTTGCACAATAATTGTGAGTATAAAAAGTGAGATAGGAGTGAAGTAGGTGTTATGAGTATGAAAAGTGAGGAAAGTGTATAATTTGTAGTGAGACATAGGAAAAAAGTGTATAGTTTGTAATGTGATTCCCAATGAAAAAAATGTTTAGTTTAATTCAATTGTATTATATACAAACAATAACAAAGTAAAATGTAAAGTGTAATTCGTCCGTCCTGGTGTTTTCGCTCCGGTGTGTTTAAGGTTTTTACTTTCTTTTTATTATGTTCCATTGTAAGGTTCTTCGTTGTTTTATTTTATAAAATGAATAATGAGACTCAATTGTTATACTTACAATAACAATTTACTTATTATTCACTACCAATTTTCTCTCTCCTACTTTACTTTTCAAACTCATAACATTTTTTATTTTTTTTAGTTCGTTCAAATTCAAACCAAGAATATTAAACTAGGATGGAGGAAGTATATTTTTAAAAATTTATTATGGAATGGGAAGTATCAAAAAGTTTATATGAAAAAGTAAAGGTGCATTCTTAAAGAATGCTAGTATATCAAAAGAATTCTCAATTAAAGGCTCATAAGCCCCAAGCCATTCATAAAGTAAAGCAAGTCTCCAGCCCACACAATATCCATAAAATAAAGAAAAGGCCCAAGAAGATGACATAAAAAAAAAAAAAAAAAAAGAATAAGCCCAAAAAATCAGCAAAGCTCTAGCCCACATAACGACATGCACAAGCAATGAAAAGAGCCTATGTTAATCGATCAAAACTATGACAAAGAGGATGATAATAAGAGAGGAAGTCCTAAGGCCTGAGCGAGCGGTGGAGCTAGGTGGTGGTGGTGGTGGTGGAGAAGTTGGAGATATGCCGCTAGACCGTGCAGTAGGCGCAGTCAGTGGCATTGACAGTTGTTAACTTCTGACCTGTTAATTGTTGAAAGTTTTAATCCATGCCCACACATAATTGTTGAAAGTAAAGCCCCAAGCCATTTATAAAGTAATGCAAGTCTCTAGCCCACACAATTGTTGAAAGTTTTAATCCGCGCTTAATCTTTAGTTTAGTTTGTAAACACTCCTCAAAATACCCCCAAGCTCATCTTCCGAATAATCCTCCCCGTACAATCCGTGGCGGATCCAGGAATTACTTTGGATGGGGCCAAAAAAAATTTTTCATAGAGAAAATTTTCAAACCAATTACCTTAATTTTATTTTTTTTTTAACATTCAATGTATAAAAGAAAATTTACATAATAAGTGTAAGATCTTAAAATATATTTGATAAATTACATCGTAATTTGAATATTATAATTAATGTCCATAATCTAACATCAAAAAAATTTTGTTGATCAACACACAATGCCTAAATAATTGAAGTTTTACATTGTGATCGACAAAATGGACATGAATCTGCACGTTCCATCAACCACTTAAAAGCGCAATTCTTGTGAAACAAGTAAGAACAAGGCATTTTTGCAATCGTCTCGCTTTGACAAAATCTCTTCAAACAAATCGGGCATTCATCCTTCTCCTGATCATGCTCATGCTCATGCTCACTACTTTTTCCATTAAAGGTCAACATTCTTATTTTAGCCTTAACTTGTGATAATCGATATGTTTCCGTTGCTGCATTTGTTGAAAGTTTGCGTCCGTGCTTTATCTTTAGGTCGTAAACACTCCCCAAAATATCTTGAAGCTCAGCTTCCGAATAATCCTCCCCATCTCGTAGAATATCCAAGCTGGATTTTCGTAATTCCTTAGCTGGTAAATTGAATTTGCGAGGATATTCACCATCAGTATCACCAATATAAACAAATTTCCGCAAAACTTCAATAACTAGAACAAACTTAGGACGACTTGCAGTTGCAGAAGGGTGATCTGCAGGGCAGTTGAAACAGCTGTGGAAATATTTGGTTACGATTTGAGATACTAGTTGGTTGTTATCGAAATGAAAGAGATTTTGGAAATAAAGGGCTTGGGGAACAAAGTTAATGAAAAAAATCAGGAGAAAAACAAGAAGAGGTTGTCGGGACTGTAGTATATGATGGAGGGTAAAGATGGCCACTGGTATTAAGACCGAAGCTGACAATTTGTTCAAGACTAGTTGATGGATTATCTTTAATTACTTCAACCAAATCGTGTACACGGAACATGAGGAGGGTTGGGGATTTGAGGAGGTTGTCGTTTAACCTCAACACCTTCACTGTTGCGTCATGAATGAACTCGTGCTTCAGCATCTTGAGTTCTTTGTAACTCATCTTCTTCAGTTCATCGTACTTCTTCCTCTTTAGTTCTCTCTCTATCGCTCTCTTCTTCGGTTCTTCGTACTTCATCTTCTTCAGAATTCTCTCTCGATCTAACTTACGGGCTGGAAGTGTGTGTGCATGTCTTTGTTGGTGGAAACCTGCATATATATAGGGAAGAGAACTGAGGATAGAAGGAAAATATATTCCGTTTAGGAGGAGGAGGAAAAGAAAATTAATTTATTAATTATATTCCTATCTTGTGAAGGAAAATAATATTGAAATAATCTAGGTTAACATTTAATTAATTATATACATTTGTTTATTGGAAGTCCTATTTGAAAAAGGAAAATTAGATTCCTAAAAATTCAGGATTTTTAATTTATTTGGTACTCTTCTCACTCATATAAAACCAGAAGAGTAAGTCTTACGAAAATTGTTCTTTCAAACACAGAGAAAAAATTAGTTTTAAAAACGCACGGTGATATTTTCGTAATTAACTGAAACTTATTTAAAACGTGCGGTGACATTTTTGTAATTAACTGACACTTTTTTAAAAACATTAATGTTTTTCAGTGACATTTCTAGTGTAAAATTGTGTTATTTAGTGTTTTTTAGATTTTTTTCTGAAATAATTCCATTTAAAGGAAATAATTTCTAAAATAACTCACATTTGAAACTATTTTCCAAAATAACCACTTTTTTTTTTAACTCGCTACATGGTGTAGCGCTTTCAACATTTGACCGTTGAAACTCACTACACCATGTAGCGAGTTTAGCTAAATTAAGGTTTAACTAATTCATAATTAAAATTAATATAAATCGCTACACCATATAGTGATTTCACTCGGACATGAAACTCGCTACATGGTGTAGCGTGTTCTAATAAACCAGACCTACACAGTGTCGGCGGGTTACAGACTCTAAAAGAAAGAAACAAAAAAAAAACCCAAGTCTAAGTAAGGGAGAAAAAGATTTTTTTTGCCATTGCTATCATCAAATACAAGCTTTTCACCATCAAATTTCGTCATTATAAGTTTACATCCAAGTTTATCCTTTTTCATTTTTGATGATTTTGCTTTGATTTGGTTAGTTGTTGAAATATGCTTTGATTTGGGGTATATGCTTTGATTTTGGTACTTGTTGAAATATGGTATATGCTTTGATGATTTTGCTTTGATTTGGGTACTTGATAATTTTGCTTTGATTTGTGTATATGATTTGATATTGGTTTGAATATATTGAAATTATTAGGAATTTATTTAATATTAGTGTTGTTATTGAACCCAATTATTGTCATATGTGAATTTTTGGTATATTTGAACTCAATAGTTGATATATTTGAACTCGATTGTGGTATATTGATGTTTCAAAGTTTCTATATTTGTTATTGAAGTAGAAGTAGAAGTATTTGGGTATATGCTTTGATTTTTGTACTTGTTGAAGTATAAATATTTGTTATTGATATTTCAAAATTTCTATATTTATATATTTATTTATTTGATATTGAAATGGGGTTTCTTTTGTTGAAACACATGGATACCTTCATTGATCATGAGCCTATCGATAACTATGTTTTGACTGCACATGAGGGCCACAGAGCTCGTTTTATTTGTGGGCCGGACAACATGTTGCTAGTCCGCTTTCATTTCGTCGTGGTGCCACATTTCCGGATAGAATAGCTTCGAGGATATTGTCGAGATTAGCCGAGAGTGGATTTAGTGGGTTTCATTATATAGGGAGAATTCAATACGATTATGGGTTGCTGGAGACATTGATTGAGAGATGGCGTTCGGAGACCCATTTATTCCACCTCCCGTTTGGTGAGATGACTATTACCACATAGGATATCGGCATGATTTTCGGGTTGCCGGAATTGATGGGGATCTTTATCGATGCCGACATCCCACCACTTCTAGGCGGCGTGTAGTATGTCCACGATATTTTAGGGGTTGTCCCATCTCCCGTAGATATGGATGGGAGTAGTAACAAGATAAGGTGGATTACAAGTCAGTTTCCACACTTCCATGACCTCGCTGGTGATACTCCCGAAGACATTGTTGATATGTATACACGGGCATATATCATACTAGTCTTGGATTCTACGGTGATGAATGATCGTACGAACAATAAGGTTAAGTTATATTATTTACCACTGATTCGAGAGATTTCGAGGGTATGGATGTACAGTTGGGGTAGTGATTCGCTGGCTTTTCTATATCGAGAGTTGTGTAGTGCTACTAACCCTCTGATGAGCCAGTGCAGTTGATTCTAAACATTTTACAGGTATGGTTATCTTATTATAATGTGCATTATGTTGTTTGGTTTAAGTTTGATTTTAAATTATTGGCATTATTTATATTATTTGATATAGATTTTATTGATTCAAACGGTTAATATTAATTTAACTAAACTCGCTATATGGTGTATCGAGTTTCAACGATCAAATGTTGAAATCGATACACCATGTAGCGAGTTCGAAAGGTGGTCATTTTGAAAAATAGTTTCAAAGGTGAGTTATCTTGGGAATTATTCTTTTTAAATGTAATTATTTGAAAAATCGTGTTTTTCTATTGCAAGTGTTATTGTTAAATAATGCAGAAGTGTTAAGTGTTAAAAAAGTGTCATTTGAAGTGATAAAAAGTGTCAATTTTAGTTATAAAAAGTGTCCTAGGTGTTAATAAATTTCGGTTATTTACGAAATTGTCACCGCGTCATTTCAAAAAAGTTTCAATTATTTGCAAAAATGTCATCATATGCATTTTTTAAAAGTTTCGATTAATTACGAAAATCTATCACATTTAAAAAAAAAAAAAAACTAGTTTTTCCAAATTAATTGGGAAAACTGATTTTTCCTAAAAATTTTACAAACCAGAATGACATCAGTTTGATCAACGAAAATATTCTTTCGTTCATAAAAAAATAAAAACTCCCGCCATCCCAAAACAGAATCCAATAAATATACAAATTTGTTCTTAATTAAAAATAATATTTTTAATAATATTCAGTTTTGTACAGAGTAAGTACCACTAATAATAATAATAATAATAATAATAATAATAATAATAATAATAATAATAATAATAATAATAATAATAATAATAATAATAATAATAATAATAATAATAATAATAATAATAATAATAATAATAATAATAATATTTCCACACACTTTCGTTTTTGCTTATTCTAAAATAATGTCTCATTTTTTAATAAAGAATAACTTTAATACAATTTTACCATTATATAAACTAATATTACCCCTATGTGATGCACAGACAGTTACTAACGCATAACTGATCGAAACCGAAACAATTACAAAAGGAAATAGAGATGTTTGTATACATTGTAAAAAAAAATTGAAAACTATATTGTCAGTACAAATATCAGATTGAAGGTCACTAAAATAAATCTAGTGTTACATCCGTGTGATGCACGGAAAGTTATTAATGCTTAAAAAGACCAAAATTAAATAAAAAGACTAAATGAGAGAAATATTTTTATACATTGTCAAACACATCTTTAAAGGACAACATTGTCGGTACAACTGTCGAAAGATGAAGGAAGATCATCATTACATATTAATATCTTCGGACCATCGGATTTGTGAACACTCGATAATAAAAAAAATGGGTAAATGACTATTTAGGGCCTAAGGTCGTATAGCAGTCTTCGCGGGGGGCTATGGTGGTTTCCTTGTCAAGTTAGGGCCTGTCATTAAAAAAGTTAGCCAGTTAAGAGCTATTTGACGGAATTCGTTGAAAAACTTGTTAAAGTCTCATGTGCCTCGCACATGCTTAACAGATTGGACCAAACTGAAGTTAAATTTCATATTCAGGGAGTTAAATGTAATTTCATAAAATAAAAGGACTAAAAATAATTTTTTTAAAATATTAAATAATCACATTTTAAAACAAAATGAATAAAAAATTATAAAAAATATTATAAATTTATATTTTATATTTTTTTAACACCCCCACCCAACCCCGCCCCACTCCCTACCCCGCCCCCCACCCCCCACCCCCCCCCCCGCCGGGTAAGAAAAAAAATTATAATGACAAAGTTTAAATATAAAGTGTTCAAAATTTATTTCTTTTTTCAAAATAATTAATACTCCCTCCGTCCCGCAGATACAAACTTATTTCCATTTTTTGGTCCCACGTAAATGCAAACCGCCCAAAATGGAAACAAAATTATTATTTTATATTCACCCTACCCACCCACTCATTCTCTCTTCATTTTCCACCATACAATTTATTCAACCAACCTACTATTAACTCCACTCAATTCTCTCTTCATTTTCTACCACACATTTTCATTATCTTAATAATATTTCTTAGATATTGTGCCCACAAAAATGGTTTACATTCATGTGGGACGGAGGGAGTATTATCTTAATTCTAAAATAATTAATATCCGGAATAAATATATGTTTTTAATTTTTATATTAAAAAAATAAATATATTATTTTTATGTTAAAAAATAATTAATGTTCGTACTTCGCTTTTAAAAATAAAATAATTTTAAAAATAAGAAAACCTTTAATGTTTTAAAATTTTAAAATTAATTTATTTTAAAAAATATTTTTGTTTTAAGTGTTCTAATGAAATTTTTTAATTATAAATTGTTAAAAAGTTATTTATTTTCCAAAAATAATTAAAATTATATTAATTATTAAATAATTAATAGTTTTGAAAAAAAAATATTTTTACTTTTTATATCACAAAACAAAATTAATTTATTTTTATTATTATGTTAAAAAAATAGTTAAAGTTCGTAATATATTAACATTATATTAAATAATTAAAATTTTTAGTTTTTTAATACATTTAAAAACTAAAAATTAAGGAATATTATAAATAAAAATTTGTATTTTTAAAGACAATTTTATTTTTTTGAAAAAAAACTAAATTATTTTTTAAAATAAATTAATTTTAAAATTTTAAAACATTAATGGTTTTCTTATTTTTAAAATTATTTTATTTTAAAAACCAGTATACGAACATTAATTATTTTTTAACATAAAAAAATATTTTTAGTTTTTTAATATAAAAATTAAAAAACATATATTTATTCCAGATATTAATTATTTTAGAATTAAGATAATATTAATTATTTTGGAAAAAGAAATAAATTTGAACACTTTATATTTAAACTTTTCATATGACCCCTTAAAACTAATAATCATTACAAACTAGCCCCTTCGTTACCTATTCTTTAACTTAACGGATTATTTGGATGAAAATCGTCAAAAAGCCGTGATTTGATCAAAAAATGTGAAGTCAGACCCTAAATCGCTTAAAAAAAAAGGTCAGGCCTCAATTGGGGACCTCATGTGAGACTTCAGGCCCTAATTTGTAATTAACCCATTAAAGTAAGACATAATAAAATCATGAATTTTATAAATAACGAAAATTAACAAATAACTTTAAAATTTGATTATTATTATTGTGTATTAGTTTTGTAAAATAAATCTAAATTTTTAAGTAATCATTTTAAAAATATAAAAATATTATATATATATATATATATATATATATATATATATATATATATATATATATATATGAACGGAGCCTACTACGCAAGGGGTAAATTGACCCCCTCCCCCTCCCGTAAAACTCTACATAAATCCCATTCTTTTTTTATTTGAACCGATATCCCATTTTTTAATGTATACAACAAATAGAACTTTGAGAATATGCTTCTAAGTTACTCAAACATTGCATGCTCAAAGACGAAAATTAAAATAAAACAAACAGAAAAGCGAGGATTTTTTATATATTGTGAAAAACTTTCTTGAATACTATATTGTTGGTACAAACATCGATTGGTCAAGATTATCATCATTAGATATCAAATATTTAAAATCATTTACCTTTTAACTGGATGTGGCGACATATATTGGTCATAGCAAAATTTTGCTTTCTTCAAAATAAAGACCAATTTTTTGAAATGAAATTTTTATAACTCATTTTTGGGATGAGGAGCTATAAAATTATTTAAATTGCAAAGTAGATGAAACATTGATTAGTATAAAAGTAACTATAGAGACAATATTTATTACTCAATATATCTTAAAATGAACGAATGACCCATTTTAAATATATAGATGGAGACTTAAAAAATTGAGACCGAGACTTTTAGTCAAATGAGTACATAAACCATTTCCTACCTACATTAAAAAAACCAAAAATAAAATAAATTGAAATAATAATTTTATTCATCTTAAGATTTTTTTTCTTCACTAATTTTTTTCTTTTTTTCAATCAAAATAATTACTATCTTATAAATAAATTGTATACTAAGCAAAAATAGTTATGGCAAAGTTAAACAACCATTTAGTACCTCATTGTAATTGTATGACTATTATCAATAGGAGTAACTATCTCCATTTAGCCTAATTTCCAAGCCCAACAACAAATGTAAAAGAAAACAATACTATATAAGTACTGTTGAGTTTTGGGGTTACAAACGCAGCGGAAAATATTTATACAACAACAAAACCCTAGTCCTTGAATCCGTCTAGCAAGAAGAGATTAGAAACATGAAATAGAATTTACATACCTTAATGCGATTTTTTTATTCAAAAAACGGATCTTCAAAGCGAATCTCAAAAACCGTTGATGAAGGTTTTTTAAATTCACCTTGTTTTTTACTTGGTGATGAATCAACGATTGAAGTCTTCAAGCTTTTGTTGATAAAGTAATCACCCTCTATCGGCAATGCACACGCGAACGGACCAAGAACACTTCTTGCTAGATTGCTAGATGATCCCCGATTATTGAAACGCTTTTCAATAATCAACGGCTATTTGGTAGAATGAATCTATGGAATTTGATCTTTGATTCGTAATCCAAAATCAACCAATTAGCGTTTCAAAAACTCTAATTTTTGTTACCTATGACTGGGACAAAAGGGTTCTGTTTATACTTGTTATAAATTCCCTAACACTTAGGGAAAATAGTCCTTTTCCAAGCAAAACGGGTTTTCGGCGCCGCCAAGACGACTCGTCCCCGGGGGCATGAGTCGTGAGCATGACTCGTCCCATAGGGCACGAGTCGTCCCCTATTGAACGCTCTGCGATACAATCATCCTTCACAAGGGACGGGTGGGACAAAACGGGACAAGTCGTCCCCGAGCCCAGAATTCACCCTTTTAGCCATTTTCAATCTGTTCTTTTGTGTGTGACCCTTTAGGAATTATATTTTATGTTGGTAGTGAGTTGAAACATCAACCTCATAAGTCATAAGTGACTTCTAGCAAGTTATTATGTCCACCCAATTAAATATAACATCAAAGCTTGATTCCTTGATAGATCGAAATGTCATAATCCCTTTGTCCACGATGTCGATTGAACATGAGTCATGGTCCATGTCAACTCATACCGTTCAATGATTTCTCGATTCGAATATGTTGATAATCCAAATGCATTTGATCTCTATCAAATCACTTGAGTGTGGCCACACATTTCATCAACATCATTCATCGAGGGGCCCAAGCAAACATCTCTCTAAACGAGAGGGACAAATTCCATCTTGACTTATCATTCTTTCCTACAAGAATTCAATCGTGCCAACATAGCCCTTATTGCTATCCGATTAGAGATAGTCTTAGACTATATCAAACACAACGTTCATCATGTGGAAGACGATGATAATCTCAGGTACAAAGGATTCAATGACATGACTATCATGAGATTTAATCATGACACATATGACTATAGACCATGTCATAAATCTACGTCGGTATGTCATGTCTAATACTTGTTCTCTAGCATGTATCCATAAGTGTAATGTGCATCACATGCATATAATCATCTCCATGATTATCCACTACCAACTTATAGTAGTTATTCATAATAACTAGGGACGTAGTTCAATATAATAAACATGTAAACATATAATGAACCAAATAATAATTTCTCTATAATAAATGATAAAGGCGATTACATAGCGGTTTAAGTTATAAGTCAAACATAACTAAATGCGCAAGGGCACTATACCAACAATCTCCCACTTGCACTAGGCTCCATCTATGTATCGTATACCCATGGATCTCACATGACCATCATTCTTTGCTTGTGCGAGGGGCTTTGTAAGCGAATCCCAATTGTTATCATCGGTTGATACTTTGCGTATCTTAACGTCTCCCTTATCAATGAACTCTCGAATGAGATGGAAACATATAAGTATATGTTTGGATCGTTGATGTGACCTTGGTTCTTTTGCTTGCGCAATGGCACCATTATTGTCACAATAAAGTTCCACAGGATTAGTGATACTTGGAACAGCTTCCAAGTCACTAATGAACTTCTTGATCCAAACCGCCTCCTTCGCCTGCATCGGATGTCGCTATATTTTCGGCCTCGATTGTAGAATCGGCTATGGTACTCTGCTTGGAACTCTTCCAACAAATTGCACCTCCGTTAAGCATAAACACAAATCCCGACTTCGATCGGAAATCATCCTTGTCGGTTTGGAAGCTAGCATCGCTGTAACCTCTTACAACAAGATCTTCTTCCATCACTCCAAAGATCAAGAACGCATCCTTAGTCCTTCTTAAGTATTTAAGGATCGTCTTGGTACCGCCATCCAATGGTTTTCACCGAGGATCGATTAGTATCGACTCGTCATGCTTAAAGCATACGAGACATCGGGTCTAGTCACAAATCATGGCGTACATGATAGATCCAATAGGCAGAAGCATATGGAACCTCATTCATCCTCTTTCGCTCATCGGTTGTCTTTGAATATTTGATTCTTGCTAAGAGTAACACCATGACCCATTGGCAAGTTGCCTCTCTTAGAATTTTCCATCTTGAATCTTCTAAGAACCTTGTCAATATCGTACTTTGACTCAAACTAATTATCCTTTTAGATCTATCTCTATAGATCTTGATGCCAGGATGTAAGCGGCTTCACCCATATCTTTTATTGAGAAACATTTCCCTAATCAAGACTTGTGATGCGGAAGTGCGGGAATATCGTTTCCAATGAGTAAGATATCATCGGCATACAATAAGAGAAATAATACTATGCTCCCATTTGAATTTCATGTATACACAAGGTTCATCTTCGTTCTTTACAAAACCAAACTCTTTGATCTTTTCGTCAAAACGAAGATTCCAACTCCTAGAAGCTTGCTTCAATCCGTATATGGACCTTTGCAACTTGCACACCTTGTTAGAATTTCTTGGATCGACAAAACCTTCGGGTTGTGTCATATACACATCCTCGAGTAACTTCCCTTTTAGGAAAGCCGTTTTGACATTCATTTGCCATATCTCATAGTCATAATACGTAGTATGACAATCAAAATTCTAACAGACTTAAGCATGGCAACAGGCGAAAAGGTTTCATCATAGTCTACACCATGATTTTGCCTATATCCCTTTGCTACAAGCCTAGCCTTGTGAGTATGCACCTTCCTATCCATGTCAGTCTTCTTCTTGAAGACCCACTTGCACCCTATGGTTTACACCTTCGGGTGGCTCAATCAAGTTCCAAACTTGATTATCCGGCATGGATTGCAATCGGATTCCATGACTTCTAACCATTTATCCGAATCGGGATTGGACATCGCCTCTTGATAGGAAGTAGGTTCGTCATTCTCAATGACTACCATTTCATTACTTTCCGACACGAGAAATCCATATATCTTGGGTGCGGATCGTAACCTATCCGATCTACGATGGACTTGTGGATCTTGAACCGGTTCCACAACTCCTTGTGGATTTGGTTCAGTCCATACTATTGGTTCCATGTTATTTTTGGGTTCTTGAATTTCTTCAAGATCAAATTTACTCCCATTAGTTCCTTTATTAAGAAACCGTTTCTCAAGAAAAGTACCACATTGAGCAACAAATACTTTGTTCTCATTGCGGTTGTAAAAGTAATACCCTTTGGTTTCCTTAGGATAACCAATGAAAATAACCTTATCAGATTTAGGTGCTAACTTATCGGAGACAAGTCTCTTCACATAAGCAACCCCAAATCTTCATGAAAGACAAACTAGGTTTTCTTCCATACCACATCTCATGTGGGGTCTTAGGAGCCGATTTAGTAGGAACTCTGTTCAGTGTGAACGCACCAGTCTCTAATGCATGTCCCCAAAAGGATATAGGAAGGTCTACTTGACTCATCATCGAACGAACCATATCTAATAGGGTTCTATTCCTCCTCTCGGAAACACCATTCCATTTTGGTGTTAGGGTGGAGTCAACTCTAAAACAATTCCACAGTTTTTGAGATGATTGTCAAACTCTTTGCTCAAATATTCTCCACCACGATCGGATCGAAGTGCTTTAATAGTTTTGCCAAGTTGATTTTGTACTTCATTTTGAAATGTTCTAAACATCTCAAACGATTCACTTTTGGACTTCATCAGATAGACATAGCCATATCTAGATAAGTCATCGGTGAATGTAATGGAAATAAAAATCCTCCGCTAGCAATGCTGCTCATTGGTCCACATACATCGGTATGTATTAGGCCCAATAAGTCACTAGCCCTTTCACTACTCTTAGTGTAGGGTGGTTTGGTCATTTTGCCCAATAAAAAAGACTCGCATATCTCATATGATTCATAATCACGTGAGTCTAACATACCATCCTTATGGAGTTTAGAGATGCGTTTCTCGTTTATATGACCAAGCCGGCAATGTCACATGAACGTGTTGTTCGCGTCATTCGGTTTAGACTTCTTGTCCACATGATAAACATTTTCAACATTATTTTGTTTCTCATCAACATCAAGAACATAAATGCCATTAAATGAATTTGCAATATCATAAAGCATATCATTTAAATAAATATAAAACTTCTTATTCGCAATAAGAATATTATACCCTTCATTATCCAAACAAGAAACTGAAATAATATTCCTACTCAAATTGGGAACATAGTAATAATTGTTCAAAATAAGTACTAAGCCACTAAGTAAAGTTACATCATATGTTCCTACGGCTAATGCAGCAACTCTTGCTCCATTCCCCACACGTAGGTCAACTTCACTTTGTTTGAGTAGCTTCCTATTCCTTAGTCCTGTACATTTAAATAAATGTGAGATCCACATCCGACCACATCTAATACCCATGAACTAGAAATAGAAAGGAAAATATCTATCATATAAATACCTGAATCAGAAGCAATCGTATTGCCCTTCTTCGCCTTTAGGCCTTCCTTGTATGCCTTGCAATTACGCTTCGATGACTGACCTCTTGGAAATGGTAGCTAATCGCATCCTTTTTGAGACACTTTGGGAGCCTCTCCGGCATGACAACTTTTGCCTTAGGTTTAGCAACACTTGCTTTACCTTTGCCATCTTTCTTAAACCCTTTACCTTTGTTAACCATTAACACGTTTGTCATTCCGGGCTTCTTGATGTTTTTCTCTGCGGTCTTAAGCATCGCATGCAATTCCGAGAGATTCTTATCCATGCCACTCATGTGATAGTGCATTATAAAATGACCATAACTTTCAGGCAATGAATTCAACATCAAATCCGTGGCGAGTTCCAAACTCATCGAATTTCCAAGCCTTTCGAGACGCTCAATGTGACCTTTCATCTTAAGGACATGAGCACCAACCGACTGCCCCTCTTGCATCTTGCATGCAGTTAGGGCTTTAACCACATCATACCTCTCTTGTTTTGCTTGCACTTGGAACATTTCCTTTAAGCGCTACGCAAAATCAAAAGCAGCTTCCATGTGCTCAAGGTCCTTACGAAGGGCTGAATGTGTGCTCGCCGAAAAAAATAATAAATAATGGAGTCGCCACGCCGTTTTTAGAGGAAACATTGAAAACCTTTTAAAGTGAGAAAATGGGTCCGAGGGTCAGGTTACGTGTTGGGAAGAACCGAGAGTTCACCCAACACGCCTCGTCCGTAGACGAGTCTTTCTAACATTCAACATTCAATTCATTCAAACGTGTGTGCAAGTGTGTGAGACGAGATATGTATAAAATGCATAGAAGTGCTTTGTTTTATTTCTCAAAGAAAAGAAAAAACAACTTGTAAGCCATTGATGATGGGAGGCCACATCCCATATTACAAAGAGGAGGAGCAAAACTTACAACTAAAACGAACTCGCTGCAGAGGCTTGTTGTGTCGCGTGACAGCAGGACTTGGAAGTCACTTGTGTCGCGTGACACTACAAGGCACTTTGCGAAGATTTTACATTATTAAACACAAAGGAAATAGATCTATCTAATCACTTGAAATGAATGTAGATATGGAAGATCCACACCCTAATTTGAGTGACAAAGGGGTGGGGAACAAACTTACAAGCGAAATATGATTCTCTGCAAATGGATCACTTGTGTCGCGTGACACGGGACTTGAGGAGTCACTTGTGTCGCGTGACACAGTATACCATCTGGCAGAATCTCACAATTCAAAACCGAAACCAACAGAGATCGATTCAGATCTACCAAGTATACAGAATCAACTTGGAATAACACAGATTAACAATGAATTACCAAAGGGAGCATGGATATGGGAGATCCACACTCCCTTGACCACCAAGCAACCAAGGGAGATCAAATCAAAACACAAATATGCAATTAAACTAAGCAAATCCAATTAAAAACAGAGATATGGCGGTTGCCATGATATCTGACGAGATGGAGCTTGATTATCAAGTGGAGGAATAACAATTGCAAATAAACAAGTAAATGAGAGAGAGAAGGGTAGAGAGATGTGTTACCCTTGTAGTCCTCTACTTCTACACCAAGTTAGGTGTAGGAGCCTTCAATTCAGCTGCTAGGAGATGCGGTTGAACACCCGATTGAATGCTTCTATTCAGATCTTCAAGGTGATGTGGGTTGTATGAAGATGGGTGTATGATTTGGAGTGAGGAAGAGATGGAATTGGAGGGTTTGGTGTGGTTTGAGGAGAGAGAGTGGTTTCTGGCGTCAATCAGGCGTAGTAACTTTAGGGTATTGGAAAAAGGATCACGATATGAGAAGGGGAGGGTCCAATTTATAGGCCGCGTGGAGTGGGTCACTTGTGTCGCACGACCTCTTGCTTCGCTTTTCGTGGCAAATTGTGTCGCACGACTGTCCACCATGTAACCGTTTTTGGCGTTAACAAGCGATTCAGGAACCTTACGTGATAATTCCCAATAGGTCCAAAGCGATAATTCTGGTAGGTCCTTTTATGTGGAAAAAATACTCACAAGTACTTCCTGCTTAAGAACTTTAAGAAAAGTTTCCGAAAGTCTTGGAATTGACCGGGAATTTACCAAAACGCCCTAGTGCAATTTTATCACATTAAAAAGCACTTTTAAAGGGATCGCAATTGGATTGGCATACTCACAAGGACCTTAGACATGGTGGCAAGCATAAGGCATGTCACGTCATTAGAATCATCAACATGTTTCTTGTGAGCATCCTTATCTGCCCTTGAAACATTGACAGCATGTGGAGGTGGAACGGGTTCGTCAAGAACGTACATTTTCTTCTCTTGCCTTAGAACAATTCTTAGGCTTCTGATCCAATCAGAATAGTTTGTACCGTTCTCTTCGAGCTTGTCCTTCTCAAGGACGGATCGCAGTGACATGGGCTGATTATTGTGGTTGCCATTACTACAATAAAATATACAAATAATGAAACACATAAGTATCAACACATTTATCATCTAAGAGCAAATAATGTATTTCATAAATACTCCCACTAAATTATACACCTTCAAATACAAACATGTATCATGTAATCATAGTAGGCTAAGATCCATATTTCACTTGATTTTGGTTTAACTGAGTCAATGCCCGAAATCAAGCTATTTAGGTAGAAACATGAATCATATCTCTATATGACTCTTAGATCTATTATGAGATTTCTTAGACATCATATGTCAAAAACATGTTTTAAATCTCATCTATGTCTTGGGTCAAATCTCATTTGAAAGCACCAATTAAGTCAAAACCTTTTTCAAACACATGAGACATGGAATGATGCACCTAACTGAGTCAAAACTAAATCAACCATTATCTCATCTTGATCACAAATTAAGATATAATGATGCACCCAACTGAGTCGAAACTACATCAAAATATCCTAAAATTTCACAAGTGTTCTAATCAAGGAATGGCATAAAACTTAAATATTTAGAAGGATTTCACATGGTAACAAACATCGCATGATTGTAACATAAATCTTATATGTACATAATCATGAACATAGGGCTTCACAAAATATCAAACAAACACTTTGATTCAATTTTGAAAATTTACCAATCTACTTTAATCATATTAAACATATCAATAACCTATGTGATGAATTAATCATATCAATCCTAATCATGGCAAGACAGGGCTCTGATACCACTGTTGGGTTTTGAGGTTACAAACGCAGCGGAAAATATTTATACAACAACAAAACCATAGCCCTTGAATCCGTCAAGCATGAAGAGATTAGAAACATGAAATAGAATTTACATACCTTAATGCGAGTTGTCGGCGCGTGTAGTACACGCACCATGGAAATGTCGAAAATGTCCTTCAACGAACGGACGACACATGTCCAAATTTATTAAAAAAATTCCACAAGCATACACGCGCCTCTTTAGGCACGTGTACGTCACGCGCCGTATTCGGTCAAATCGCAGCCTGCCACGTGGATTTTCGGACCGGGTATTTTCAGTTATGCCATGGATGGAAATGTCTAAAATGCCCTTCATTTTCCATTTAATTACCACTATCTTGTTATTATATATATATATATTGATATAGATAATGTAAGAATAAATAAATAAATTACAATCATTAAAAATATTAACAATTCAAATGCAACATTTTGGCGCACTGTTAAAAGATAGACATAACAACAATACCAAAACACGAACAACAGAATTCCAATCCATAGTAGGATAATCCCATCCATTTGAGGAAGAAATAGCCTTCTTGGCTCTGAAGATTACATGTTCACCTACCTACAATCTAGAAATATACAAAAAGACCCCCAAAGTCTTAATTTACTTTCTGAGTCTAAATGGAAGTAGCAGCTAACTCTACAACGCTAAGTTTCCAAGTGTCCTACAAGTGTTATGCCCTATTTAATTACTCCACCTTTCGGAAAGCAATGCTCGAGCCCATGGCACGCAGTAAAGCCATGCACAGAAGAACCGCATAGAAGCAATAGATACAAGCTCGTGGTTCATGGTGAGGCAGCAGGGAAATACATAACATTAAGAGGCTTTTCTAACTACACTCTGGGATTGATCCGGCTGCGGGTGGAGCCACCGGGGTTGGTGCTGGGCCCCGCACCATTTTCGGTTGGAGGTGAGGTGCCCCATTTTCCTTCTGATTCCAACGGCTCAATCTACACATACTCCACCATCAGTAAGTCCTAGTGCAAACTGATTAGCTTCAGATGGGTGTGCCGCAATCACAAGTGGATACACCCTTAAGCTACAAAAATCACATTATCTGTAAGTTTTAATTTCCAGGCACTGAAAATAGTTGCATTTAAGATTTCTTCCCATTTTCTAGGGAATTTATGTGTTTGAAGAATCTCAAAATGAATTGTGTGGATCAAGGAAGTTACTCACTTTGAATTTGATGAAGTAAATATGACGTGGGATTAATTCGACATCGCAACCCGAAGTGAAGCGGCTTAGGAGAACGCCAACTTACTTCCATCTTCAAAGCTGACATATATTGACCGGCTATCGCATGAATAAGTAGCGTGTGTAATCAAAAACCACTTGCTTCCGTAGGACCCACTATTGGTGAAGCAAAGTTGGATGAATAAAGATATTAAGAAGGTATGATTAAAAAGAAAGAAAAAAAAAATGTTGAAAAGAATTCTTAATTTATACCTGCTTCAGACATTCTAGCTTGGGGAGCTTCAGTAAATGGCTATCTGAGTTTCTGCTGAACTGCCAGGTAAGTGTGTCTGATCTTGGTGGAACTGTACACTTTGGGTATCATAACTAAAGGAGCAGCAACACTGCCCAAGCAGCTGGAATCTGCAAGTGTTTATTTGTTTGTTTCTCCCACATCCGTCTGTGTTTCCCAAACACATAGCTGTAGAAACATACAGTTATCTATTGACTTTTTGACATCTCCAAAAATGCAACAGGATAATATATACTCCCTCCGTCCCAATACTCTTGCTACTTTTATTTCCATTTTGGGCATCCCAAATCTTCTTAGCACTACTAATCCAAAAATAAATGTCAATGGGACCCCACTTGTGTAGTGCAACAAAATCTCCCTACCCCACTTTCTCTCCTGTACTTTATTTTCAAATACAATGACTTACTTTTTCCTTAAGCTGTCCTTGTGTGCCTCACAATTTTAGTAGCAAGAATATTGGGACGGAGGGAGTATATATATAAATGTAGTACTCCGTATTCTCCAAAATATTACCTGAGCATCAGCTCCAGAAGGAAATACAAGAACATTAAGAACATTAGAGAAAGCTGAGGCCTATTATTCCACACTTGATGATGGCCTTTGAGCTTCGTTTTAACCTCATCAACCCGAACATTGTATATTTGGATGGACGGAGTCCTCCATGCCCCTATCGCAAATAATATTATTGTCCTGCGGATGGAATGCCAAAAAAGTAGCTGCCGGCGGAGGTGGCATGAATGTTGTCATGGTCTGGCATTGAAAACGGGAGAAAATAGAATTATAAAGAGGCAAAATTATGACGTGAGACTAAAAAGTGTATTGCTGGAAAGTGTTGGAATTTTGGTTTTGGAAAGTGTGGTTTTGACCGACTTTTTGACTAAGAATTTCCATTGGGTTCCATTTTTAGAAAAATGGAAATTGATTGCATATTAATAATCTACATTTGGAGTAGATTAATTTGATATATGTTTACTTTCTCAAAACCAATTAATGGGTGAATGAGAAATTAATGCATAAAGTATGCGAAAATGAAATGGGTTTTATGAAGAGTTTATGGGATGTGGAATCAGTTATCCCACATATCAAGCTTAAAGACATGTAAAGCAATGATAGTTTATAAATGTGGATCCATCCAAGGAAGGAGACATCAAGTTAATCTCCTTGGGCCATCCTAGATTTGGGCCACAAAAAAACATTTGAGCCAACCATGCATCAAAGTGGGCTATTGAAGGCTAGTTTTGTTCTAGCTTAAAATGGACCCGCGAAGCTAAGGGCGGAATGGGCGGTTTAGGCGCACTTCGCATCGTCGCTAGGAGCGGAGCCTTAAACTTTTGACAAAAGTTGGCTCGGTTCGAGCTTCGATAGCGGTTCGGGCTTAGCTTGGGCGAGTGGGCCGCTTGAGTTAGTGGTTGGGCGCCAAGCCTTAGTTGGGTTCCGGCAAATGGGGCGGCGGGATTAGTGCAAGCTTGGGCTTCAAGGCGGTTAGGCTGCATGCTCAAGGCTATTTGGATAGATGGGTGGCCCGCATTAGATCAAAGGGTGCTAGTAGGTTGACCTGAACCAGGGTCCAGTGAAGAGCGGAGTTGAGAGGCTACAATGGGTAAGGTTATGATCCGTGCCCCTATTGGAACGGGCAATGGAGTCGAGGCCCGAGTGGAGTCGATCCGAGTTGATCTTAGCCTTTAATAAGAAAATAATCCATAATAGTCTAGTAATCCACCCAGGACACCAATTGGTATGCCTATTCCCAAGAGACACCCTAACTCTTCATATACTATATAAACCCCCCACTAGTTTGTCAAAATTCATTCGTTAAACTTTCAAATCTTTCAAAGCCCTTCACATATTCACTCTCTCCTCTCACCGATGTAGAGAGTCAATTATCTAACAGGAGGAGTTAACTAACTCAGGCTTAAGATAATTAAGCGAATTATGGAATTCTGAGTGCTTGAGTAATTCCTTGGAGATTCTTAACATCATCTGTGAAGATAGAGCATCTCACACAGTTGCATAATTCTTCTTCAAAGTGCAAGTGTCAAACACGATTTTGTTAAAGTCATTAAAGATTTGGAGTGCTCGCTATTAATGAGCTCGTAAAGTCGTTTTATCTTGAGGAAG